>PVKC010017366.1:0-20260 GCA_004027635.1 Crocidura indochinensis | reverse complement strand
TCTTTCTTTCTTTCTTTCTTTCTTTCTTTCTTTCTTTCATTCCTTTTTTCTCTTTTATACTTTTTCTTTTTTATTCTTTTTCTTTTTTTTGGTTTTTGGGTCACACCCGGCAGTGCTCAGGGGTTACTCCTGGCTCCATGCTCAGAAATTGTTCCTGGCAGGCACGGGGGACCATATGGGGCACCGGGATTCGAACCGATGACCTTTTGCATGAAAGGCAAACGCCTTACCTCCATGCTATCTCCCGGGCCCCTCTTTTTTATTCTTTCTCTCACTTTTTCTTTTTTTGTGTAACAGGAATTTTAAGAGCTGGAAATTTCACAATTAACATGTGAATACTTGATAGATAATGATTATTATAAGCAACAAGAGCAGACATAAAAAGTGTGAATACTTCTGAATCTGTCTAAATCTGTCACCTTAGACCATAATTAGTATAATTCTATATTGTTTTAAGTAGTATTACATCATTTGATTTTAAAGCAAACAATGTTTCATGAGAAGAAAATTGTGTTAATTCAGCAAAGCCTAAAGCAATTTCTTATTTCTTAAGATCAAGGAAGTTTTACAATGAAAGGCATTTTAGAAACTTCTTAGATAAAGCTAAAATGACAAAGGCAAATGGCAATTTTTATGCAATTGAAATAAAAAGTAAGAGTTCTTATAATTAGTGTATCAAAAATAGATAATCTAATACAAATTATATATTAACTAACTGAATGCTTTTAGTTTAGTAGGCATGTTTAGAGTATGCAACATGTTGCATGAAAAAAGCTAGAAAGGACAGGAATTTGACTTTATGGATTATTGCAATGCTTTGAGTTTTCACAAAAAGAAATAAAAATGTTTCTAGGGCATTCTTGTCTCTCTTAGATGCTATTTATTGTGACTGCTCACATAAAACATTACTACTCTTTAGTTAAAATCTATGTCTCTTTTCAGCAAAGAGCATTCTGCTCTAGCCAGATAATCATATATTTTTCTTTGAATACTGATTTTGGGGTGGCTATGAGGATGACCACTTTATCCTCTGGGAATGGCTATGTTCTTTTCGATTCTCTCACACTTGGGGCATTTGTCCTGAGGCAACTTCAGTTGGATCCATGCTGGGCTTTTGAGGGTTGAGCCTTAGCTTAGAAGGGGAGGTTGAAAAACAATCTTTTTCATCTCCAAATAAAAATACAAAGAGACTTTTTTGAGGAACAGAATGCAATTAGCCAAAATGGAATTGGGCCAACTACTAAGCATTTACAGACCAAATGTGCCCCAAATTCTTGGAACTTTCCAAAGGTGGGTTCATTCTTGACTGTCATGAGGAAAAAGGAAAGCATCTACTAAAGTATTAGTAACAAAGAGACACAAAAATAGAGAAACGGTTCAAGGTTTTCTGCCTTTTTTTTTTTTTTTTTTTTGCAAATTATAAATGATAACTGAAGTTAGCCACTCAGTGTCCCAAATTAAAATCTATTTGACAATTTTTTTTTCTGAGGAGGCACTGGAATGTTCCTGCTGGGAACAGGAGAGATAATGTAAGTATTTGACACTCTCACCCAAAAGGAACTATTGTTCTTTTAGGGAACAGAGGCCAAATTCCTCAGAGATTTGAAGAAAAGCTAATTTAGGACACATCTTAAAGCAACCAAAAGGAGAGAAAAAAAATTATCCAGTTACTGTGCCAGCTCACCAAATGTAAAACAAAACAAAACAACCTCCCTCCCACTGTCACAACCTGCCCCCCACCCCCTAAAAGGGAAAAATTAAAAAAAAAAAAGGAGTATTAGTTGTTGTTCTTGCTTTGTGCTCATTTTTGCTTACTTAGGATACTTTTCTGAGTTTAAATTTTAAATATAATGACTCCCAGGAACAGGCATGATCTTTTCTAAGTGCTATTAAAAAAAAAAACCTATTAATACAAAATCCTTAATAAGAAATAAGGAGATTTATCAGTTAAGAAAATAAAAAGATCAAAATGATAGTTGATTTTTAGATAAATGATGATAGAAACACAGGACATATACTTCAAGAGGAGAAAGAGATTTTTTTGGTTAGTAGGAGCTAGTTTAAGAACAGTCTCTTTGAAATATGACATCTGGATCTCACTAGAATTAACTACTTGGTGGAAACAACAGAAAACAAAAACCCCCAACCTTCTCCAGGTTAAAAAAAATGGGAAACTTCCCATCTAGAAGTTCTATTTTCATCAAATAAATTTTAATCTTGATTTGATTTTGAGTAAAAGTAGTTGTTGAGATAAAGATGCACTTATAAGCTATTGAAACTCAAAAGCAATTTTGTTTTTTAACACCAAACTATTTTATATTTTAGCTCAGTCTGAGAACAAAGGCTTCAGGGCATTTGTTTTAGTGTCCAACTGAACTGCTTACACATGAAATTGGAAAGTGATCTGTACAGTGTCTTTTGCAAGGATATATGGGACAGTAGACAGACTACTTCAAAATCTGGATTTGAACGAACTAGATTCGAATTTCCCCACTATGTGATGTTTGACAGATTGCAGAACTACTTGGAAAATGGTGTTAAGAACATTAATATACTTATCTAATATACTTACCTAATATATTAATATACTTACCTAATAGATTTATAGAAGTGATTAAATGAAATGAAGAATCTGAGAGTATGATAAAGTTTATAAAACATTGTATAACATAAGCTATGCTTGGGAAATCATAGGTGGTGCTGGGGATCAAACCCGGATTGGCAGTACACAAGACAAGGGCTCTGCCCTCTGTTCACCTGGCTTGTATTCATTTTAATGAAAGTAGGACTCAGACCACAGAGAAAAAGGAAAGGGAAGAGGACAGGAAAGGAACACACTAGTACAATAGTGGAGGAAGGTATTCACTCTGGTAGAGGGTGTGGTTGCTGAAATGTAATATGCCTGAAACCCTATTAGAAACAGTATTGTAAACATTGTGTCTAAAATCATATTTGAAGACTAACATAGTAACAAAGATTACATAATATTTATTATAGTTAATATGTACATTTATATTTTTACAAATTTTGATTGACTTATTCTTTTATTTTCGTCGTTCCATTTATATTGACTATTATTTGTTATATTTTTCCATAATTTCCTTTGTGAACAATTAATATACTGATTTCTGAGCTTCCTTTATATCTTATATAAGCAACTACAATTATTCTTCTATAAATGTTTTGGTTTACTTGCTTCTTATAAATTTTAACATGTGTTTTCATTTTTATTTCTATTTCTTTCATGTATTTCCTCATTAGTTTGTGTGATTTCTTTTTGACCCATCAATTGTTTATAAACTTGGTACTTTTACTTCTCCTGTTATTGATTTCCAATTTAATTGTGATTAGGCAATATGCCTTTTGTATTTTGAAAACTTTTATTCATAGAGAGCATCTTTTATAGCTCCAAATATTTTTTATTTTAGCAAATGTTACAAATTAACATGTGTTTGTTATATTTTTAATCCTTACAAATTTATTTCAGCATTAAGTTTTCAAAAAAATATTGCAGTTTCTATATGATTTCTTTTGTTTAATTATGGTGTGGTTGGAGTATTTGGGTCCAAAGCAGTGGTGCTCAGTGTCTACTTTGGTCTTGGGGGTCTCTCCTAGCAGTGCTTGAGAGGCCATGTGGTGGTATCATGGATGGCCATCATCAGATTAACCACATTAAAAGCACCTGCAATTAAAACTTGTACTATCTCCCTAGCCTTAAAATTTTGTATTTTTAATCCTATGTCTGCTTTCTTATTCCTGGACATAATAGAGCATTATTTATGTCTACGTTTGTGGGGAGAGTTTCCCAAGCAATAATTATTGTTACCAAGGAGTAGACTTTCAGTACTAGATTAATTGGCTATCAGGCTCAATGCTCACCAAATAATTCATTCCTTTATGAGCCCAGCAGTGCTAGAGATCAACCATGAGGGCCGTCCTGGCAGTATTTGGGAATTCAGGGTTATCTCCAGCACTGCTTTGGAAGCATTTTGGTGCTTAGGTCTCAAATCTAGGACTTGGACATGGAAGGCTTGTGCTTTAGTCCTTCAAGTCCTTTGCCCTTAAACTGACTTAATATTCTTGTCTACTAATTTCTTTCATTGATATGGCTGGTGCATGGTTGATATTTCTTCTGCTTCTTTGCATGTCTAGACTAAAGTATTTTAATTGGATGGCACATTATAAATTTTATAAGTCGTAGTATAGAATTTTGCACTTAAACTGTTTTTGTGGACTTTATTTTTGAGAAGCAGTAATATAACTGGAAACAAATTGATCCCTTCTAGACATGGTTTCGAGCAATAATCTTTTGAGATATTTACAGCATACTTCATAATTTAGTAACTACTTGGGTTGGATAAATTCTGTTCATGCTCATGATGTAGGTCCAAAGGGAAATAGTTGTAGACTTCCTTTATGCAGCCATCTGTTTGCCCTGCATATTTGGAGTGTCCTGGCCTCTTAGAAATGGAACTTGTCTTTTTATTAAAAAATGCATTTGCAGGCTTTCTTTGATTTCCCATGCATACAATGGCCATTTCCCTAGGTAGCAAGGTGGGGCATGTTAGAGTTTATCTTTTACTTTCCTAGATCCTATTTCAGAGAGCATTCTGAAAAAAACATTGATTATTTTTTATGTCTTGTTCAGGTAGTTTTAGTTATTTTAGACAAGAAAATGAATCTTTTTCTTTTACTCCATTATGCTTGGTGATAAAAATAGACATAGGTCAAATTACATTTAAATGTTTTTTAAACATTTTAGATATAATGAGAAATCTGCTTCTGTCAAATTTAGGTTTTATAAATATGTGGTACTGAAACTAGGAGCAACAAAAGCTCTATCTAGAAATACTTGAGGGTACTACATGTATCAGACTTAAGGCCTTGCACATGATAGGCATTTGTTCTTTTTTGAGCATTTAGTGATTACTTTTTTTGTGTGGGGGGGAATTGCTTTACTTTGGACCTGAGAAGTGCACAATCTCTGTGCTCAAAGGAAGCTCCTGTCTAAGCTAAGAAATTATGGGTTGCTGAGATGAAACTGGGGTTGGCTGTGTACAAAGCAAAAACCATAGTGCCTGGATTTTCCCTCCATCTTCTGATTTATTATTTTTAATGTTATTTAAAACCCTATAACTATGTTAGGAGACAATAATGCAGTTTAATTTGAGTTCTGACATACACAATTAGGATAACTGTAACTTCTTAAACTACATAGTAATGTGTCCATTCAGGTAAAAGATAAATATTGAGGTTGCCAAAGAAATAGTTAACATAGGAAAAATTTGCCTAGTTTTCACCTTACAACTGAAGATATAAATTCATCTTATAATTGAACATACAAATATTTTCAGAGATGGGTTAGTATATAGTATTTTTGAAACCTTTGATTTTCAATTTTTTTGATTTTGGGATATCAGTTCAGGTACATGGAGATGCAAACCACACAGCGTTTTAGTGCATCGATGCTCAGGACATCATAGTAATTAGAGGTATAACACCTTAACTGGTTGGAGATATCCACTGCCTCTATTAACAGATATTTGTCAAAAGTCTGAGATCCATGCTTCCTTATTGTCTCTTAGTAAATATCATGGCAGTTAATAGTTAACTAATTAACTATTAACTAAGCTAATAGTTATCTATTAAATAATCAGGCAAAAATTAAAAAAAAACACTGTTAAAAAGGATTTATTAAAATTGCTCTTTAAAATTCATGGTGAGATTTTCTAAGAATTATTGATCAATTTTTGTTAATATAACAAGTAAATTTTATTTCAAGTAAGTTTAAAGCTCCACTATAGAATATTATACATGTTATATAATATTCATCTATTTTTTTTCTTTTTTTGTTACACCTGAGTAGCACTCAGAGGTTACTCCTGGTTCTGTGTTCAGAAATTGCTCCTTGGGGCCTGAGCAGTGGCACAAGTGGCAGGGCATGTGCTAACCGAGGATGGACCAAGGTTCAATTCTTTGGTGTCCCAAATGGTCCCCCAAGTCAGAAGCTATTTCTGAGGTCATAGCCAGGAATAACCTCTGAGCATCACAGGGTGTGGCCCCTCCAAAAAAAAAAAAAACCCAAAACAAAACAGATAAAAAAATTTGCTCCTGGCAGGTATGGGGACCATATGGTATACTGGGATTTGAACCATCGTCTGTCCTGGATCAGCTGTGTGCAAGGCAAATCCCTACCACTGTACTATCTCTCCGGCCCCCTCATCTGCTATTTTCTAATTCTAAAACAGATAATGTAGACATATAACATTGGTGAGAAATATACTGCTAGCAAATGCATAAACATTTGAATTCTATTAAAATGAAACATAATTTATATAACATAAAAATAGATATCAAATTCAAATTGAATGAAGTAATACAGTGATCGGTGAGTTAAGATGTGTTTTCTTGGGGCCGGGCGGTGGCGCTGGAGGCAAGGTGCCTGTGCTAACCTAGGACGGACCACGGTTCGATCCCTCGGTTCCCTATATGGTCCCCCGTGCCTGCCAGGAGCGACTTCTGAGCGTCATCGGGTGTGGCCCAAAAAACCAAAAAAAAAAAAAAAAAAGATGTGTTTTCTTTTTACTCTTTGCAGTGTTTTCTATAAACTAATTTAATGGAAAGTAAATAAGTTATGTATTAGCTAAATTAACTATGTGTTTTGTAAATACAAGAAATTTACATAGTACATGTTAACAATGTTTTATGAAATGTACCTACAACAACTTTCTGCACCATTTAACACCATTTTCTTTTTTCAATATCTCTTAGTGAGAGTTTCAGTCACTGGTATTATAACTTGGGGCATATTGTAAAGCTCGCTTGAGGCAAAGTGTTATTGCTAAGTGTTATAGCAAAGGGTTTCAGTAATGTTAGGATGGGTCTGGAGTGGAGTTGCAGTACATTTGTTCACTAGGATGATATGAGCTATGATTTGCTACTTCTCACCATCTGAGGAATTTAAATTTATTTTAGTATGAGCTCATCAGTCACTGTAATGTCTGGCAGGTAATACTGCTAAAACACAACTGGCCAATACCATAATTTCTAATAAACAAATGTATTGCAGCTGCAAAAAGTTTAGTGACTCCTTGCCCATGGGCTTTCCTGAATCCACATATGACCAGGAATCGAAATAGAAAACTTAATAGCTTATATATCTTTAATATTTTTGTGGCATGCAGAAAAATAATCCATGAGATGAATGATATACAACATGCTGAGTCTTTGTTGCTCTCACTACATTGCATTAGTTTACCTCCATTGGTTTTTGCCCCAAGTTAATTTTACTTATTATGTCTGTGAAAAACATAGCTATGTCCCCAGGGCTCTTGGACATGCACACCGAAGCAAATCAATTATTTGAAATGCCACAGAATGAATACTATCAGAATAAGCTCCTTGGGAGAAGAAAGGTGTCATATAATTCAAAGCAATTTATAAATATCCACTTTCAGACATAGTGTGAGACCTGATCCAAATTTCTTTGAAAGAGATTTAAAGAGCTTCTGATCTTGTGATTACATTTTCTCTTGTTTCATGCCTAGAGAAAAGTTAACGCAGTACAGTTCAAGTATTTTTTTTCAATATTGGTAGTGAAGTATAAAAATAATGCAAAAACTTATAGACACATGTAGAAAATTGCTCATGCTCAGTTCTAATTTGTATGGATAGATTTATTTCCATTGGGATAGTGGGATCTTTATTGAGTTCCAGAATAATCTTTAAATATTGAAAGCTACATATAAAACAAGATTTTACAATCAGAAGGCATTTTCTAAATATGTCAACATGATAAAATTTTATTTATCAATTATAATACATTAAACATATCAGAGAACGGTAATTCTTATTATCTGTGGTGTTTGGATCACACCTGATAATGTTCAGGGCTTACTCCTGACTCAGGTATTACTTCTGGAAAGCTCAGAGGATCATATGGGGTGCCAAGGATTGAAGCTGAGTCAATAAGGCAAGTGTTTTAACTATTCACTATATTATCTCTATAGTCCCCCAAAAGTATTCCATTGGGGCATTGGTGGTGGGGATGTTGCGCTGGTGAAGGAGGGTGTTCATTTTCTGACTGACACCAAACTACAAACATGTTTGTAATCATGGTGCTTGAATAAAGATATTACTTTAAAGAATTATGGAATTGTAATTTTTAAGTTACAAAGCTCATAAACTGCAAAGTCATCATCTATGAAAAATGCAAATAGTGGAATAAAATTTTTATCAATGCAAATTTATGTAAACATCAATAAAATGATAATTATATGTTTATTTTAATTTTTTATTTTGGAGGGGGATGGTTTGGGTCACACCCAGCGGCACACCAGGGTTACTCCTGACTCTGCACTCAAAAATTTCTCTGGGAAGCTCAGGGATGAATTTGGGATCTGAATCACTGTAGGCAAGTGCTCTACTGCTGTGCTATCTCTCTGGCCCCTATAATTATATATTTCTTAAAATATTGACCTATAAAAAAAGAAATTTGTTTATAAAAATAAGTATTTTTATAAAAACAAATAAACATTTATAAAAATAATTAAATAAATAATATATTAAAAATAAAATTTATGTTATAAAATACAAATTTATAAAATAAATCTTAAAAATTTATAATTTGGAGCCCAGGAGATAGCATGGAGGTAAGGCGTTTGCCTTTCATGCAAAAGGTCATCGGTTCGAATCCCGGTGCCCCATATGGTCCCCCGTGCCTGCCAGGAGCAATTTCTGAGCATGGAGCCAGGAGTAACCCCTGAGCACTGCTGGGTGTGACCCAAAAAAACCACAAAAAATATTTATAATTTATAAATTTATTTATAAAAATCATAAATTTATTTAATGTTTATATGACCACAAACTTACTTATTATATACACAAAGTATTTGATTTTTTTATTTTTTGTTTTGTTTTGGGGCCACATTGGTGACACTCAGGGGTTACTCCTGGGTATACACTCAGATATCACTCCTGGCTTTGGGAAACAAATGGGACACTGGAGATCGAACTGAGGTCTGGACTAGGTCAGCCATGTGCAAGGCAAATGCCTTACCACTGTACTATCACAATTTTAAACATTGATTTAAACACCATGATTTACAAAGCTGTTTATAATAAAGTTGTTTTGTGAATTCAATGATCCAACACCAATCCTGACACCAGTGTAACATTTTCTCATCATTGTTTCTCATTTCCCATCACTTCTAGTTTTCCAAGACACAAAGCAATTCATTATATATTCCTTGTCACAATTAATGGCAATGGAATTATTAAAAAATCATGACTGCGGGGCCAGGCGGTGGCGCTGCAGGTAAGGTGCCTGCGCTAACCTAGGACGGACCGCGGTTCAATACCCCGCTGGTTCCCCATATGGTCCCCCGTGCCTGCCAGGAGCGACTTCTGAGCGAATAGCCAGGAGTAACCCCTGAGCGTCACCGGGTGTGGCCCAAAAACCAAAAAAAAAAAAAAAAATCATGACTAATTTGTTATATCTCACAATTGGGCCACTAAATAATTTCTTGAAGGTTTGCTAAAGCTTTTTACTGCTAGTTAAGTGTTCTGTGATTGTTGTTGTTGTTGTTGTTGTTGTTGCTGAGATTGGGTGGCTTCTATGCTACTTTTCTAATTTGAGGTACATCTAGTGGGTTGGTGTCAGTATTGAGGAATTTGGAATTGGCATTCAGGAACCCCAAGATTTCTAGAGTTCGGCTGATCAGTTTATATGGCAGAATCTGGGGTTTGTGGGTATGACTGCTAGAGCTCCTACAGCTGTGAGAATTTGTCCACGCTCACTCCGAGAAGACCCCAGAGTCTTCAGCCCCTAAACCAGTGCACCCAGTGTTTTGTCAATTTGGTGTGTCTTCAGAGATTAGTCATGTAGATGTGAACTTGAACATTTGGCATGGCAGGAAATGGGACTTTGGCATGAGTAGATTTTGTTTTTTTTTTTTTCCTTTCTGAGGGTACCCCAGAGTTTTCAGCCAGATTAATGTTTCTGTGCATTTTAGTGGCTAGTTAGAATCTTTACTGAAATGAATATAAGTCTGTGGAGCTGGACAATTGAACCTATATGGGAGTTGCTGGGTTATGTGGGTGTCAAAGATTCATGTTTTTATGTAAAATAGATTTTTTTGTCATACCCAGAAGTGCTAAGTGTTATTCCTGATTCTGCACTCAGAAATTTTTCCTGGTACGCTCAGGGAACCATATGGAATGCCCAAGATTGAACTTAGGTATATATCATGCAAGGCAAAAACCCTACCTGCTGGGTTATCACTCCAACCCCTTTTATATTAACTTTTTTATGTCATAAATACACTACACTCTTAGGAGGACAGCATTATAAACCTAGGGAAATGAAAAAGGTAAAAAAACAACTAAATTATTCTTATGAGATATACAAAGGCTCATATTAGACCACAGAAGAAATTATGGGAAAAAATCATGATTCAAATATGATGAAGTAGAATTCTTCAAGATATGACATGTTGAATTACACACAGAAATACTTGGTATATATTGAGAATATTGAGATCATATTAAATCTCTTGTTCAATCTGCATGGTACAAGGGTAGAAATCATTAACAAAATAAAACAGTAAAAATTCAAAATATATCAAAAATAAATAATGCTTCTCAAAATTTCCTGAGCCAATGAGGAATATTAAAAAATTAACTGGGCCCGGAGAGATAGCACAGCGCTGTTTGCCTTGCAAGCAGATGATCCAGGACCAAAGGTGGTTGGTTCAAATCCCGGTGTCCCATATGGTCTCCCATACCTGCCAGGAGCTATTTCTGAGTAGACAGCCAGGAATAATCCATGAGCACCGCCGGGTGTGGCCAAAAAAATGAAAACAAACAAACAAACAAAAAAAATCCAAAAAAATTAGCTGAAGAAAAATAAAAACCAGGAGATATTTTACCAATATTTTTGTGATACTAATCTTTGGATTGTAGAAAAAGTATAAAGCAGACAGTCATATAATTAATAAGGAAGAAAAGTGTCAAATAGAGAATCAACATTTTTATACTTGAAAATAGATGGAAGAAAACAATATCCTAAAGAGGAGAGGGAGAGAGGGAGAGGAGGACGAGAAGGAGAAGTAGGAGGAGGAGAAGGAGGAGGAAGAAAAGGAGGAGAAGGAGGAGAAGGAGGAGGAGGAGGATGAAGAAGAAAAAGAAGAAAAAAGAAGAAGAAGAAAAGGAAAGAAGAAAGAACCACCACCACCAGCACCACCACCACCAGAATGGAAATAAGTAAAACAAAAACTAAAAAGAAATTTTTTTTTAGTTTTGGGCCACACCAGGTGACTCTCAGAGTTAATCCTTATCAGTTATATATAACTGAATATAAACGGAATCGCTCCTGGCTTGGAGCAACACTGGGGGAATGAACCGCAGTCTGTCCTAGGCTATCGAGGACATCGCAGACACCTTACCACTTGCACCATCACTCACTCTGGTCCAACTAAAAATAATTTTTAATATTTTGTGAAACCAAGAGTTGATTTGCAAAAGAATAAAACAAACTAACACCCATATCACATATACCAGAAAAATTATGAAAGTCATAGAATTATAAATGAAAGAGGCAGTTTTAACTGGTATTATAGAACTATTACAGACTGATACTTCTGATTCACATAATTCACATAAAGACAAATCTTCAAAACAGTCTTTCCAAATAAAATCCAATAGCACACTAGGAGAATCTTTTATTACTAACAAGTAGGATTTGTTCCTATGATGCAAGGGCGGTAGACCATATGAAAATTAATGAAGTACACCTTGTCAGATAAAAGAAAGATAAAACTTTGTGCTGTGTCTCATGAGTGCTGTAGTTTTTTTTTTTTTGTTTGTTTGTTTTTGGGCCACACCCAGTGACACTCAGGAGTTACTCCCGGCTATGCGCTCAGAAGTCGCTCCTGGCTTATGGGAAACTGGGGATCAAACCGCGGTCTGTTCCTAGGCTAGAGCAGACAAGGCAGGCACCTTACCTCCAGCGCCACTGCCCTGCCCTGAGTGCTGTAGTTTTTGTGACCCAACGATCCTTTTTATCATCTAGGGAAGAGGTAGGATCAGAGTTTTAATTCCATCTTTTCAGACATTGATAACAATTAATTCCTGCTGCTTTCTCTTTTGTCAAATGTATATGATTTTATTGACCTTTCAAAAAACATATTTTGGTTTTATTGTTTTCTATAATTAATTTTGTTTCCAATTTCCCATTTAAATTTTCTGTTTAATGAGAGAAGTAGAACGCCTATTGTGAATACAGGCAGGAGCAGGAGAGAGGGGGCATTGGTTGTGGGAATGTTGCACTAATGAAGGGAGGTTTAATTTTTATGACTGAAACCCAACTACAAACATGCTTATAATCATGGGGCTAAAATAAAGATTTATTAGATTTTCTGGATTATTGTGTTCTTTTAAAAAAATTGATTACAAGTTTAGATCTTTTGCTTTGAGCCTCTTTTTTGGGGGGGGGTCACACTGGTGGTGCACAGTGCTTACTCCTGGTTTTGAGGTCAGGGCTCATTCCTAGTAGTGTTAAGGAGACCATATGGCTAAAGAAACTGTGGTACGTATACACAATGGAATATTATGCAGCTGTAAGGAGAGATGAAGTCATGAAATTTTCCTATACATGGATGTACATAGAGTCTATCATGCTGAGTGAAATAAGTCAGAGGGAGAGAGAGATGCAGAATAGTCTCACTCATCTATGGGTTTTAAGAAAAATAAAAGTCATTTTGCAACAATCCTCAGAGACAATGAGAGGAGGGCTGGAACTTCCAGCTCACTTCATGAAGCTCACCACAAAGAGTGATGAGAGCAGTTACAGAAAAACTACACTGAGAACTACCATAATCATGTGAATGAATGAGGGAACTGGAAAGCCTGTCTAGAGTACAGGTGGGGATGGGGAGTACAGATGGAGGGAGATTTGGGACATTGGTGGTGGGAATGTTGCACTGGTGAAGGGGGGTGTTCTTTACATGACTGAAACCTAATCACAATCATATTTGTAATCAAGATGTTTAAATAAAGAAAAAAAGTTTAAAAAAGGAAACATTATCTTTTAGTATTTCCCCAGAAGTATCTAAGGCAGTTTTTAATTTATTTTTCCCTTTTTGTTGTTATTAAGATTGAATGATTTCTGTTTATGAAATATTAAACTTACTGAATCTCTACTTTCTCATAACAGTTATATTACTGAGGGACTGGAGTGATGTGGCCTCAGTTCAGTTCTCCAGAATACTGTATAGCCCTCTACATCCTGCCAGAGCCAGTAGTATCCCTTGAACACTGCCCATTGAGACCTCAAAACAAATAAAAATCCAACAATTTAAAGTTCTGAGCTTATCTACTAATAGTTTATTTTCTGAAGCTATATTTTCCAATGTAAAGTTTTCTCTTTGTGTGTATGCGTATGTATGTATTTATCTCATGAAACTTTCTGTTTATTTTAAGAGCATTCCCCCTAACTTCTGAGAACTGTGACAAATCAATTTGTCATAATTATCATAAAAAAAAGAGACCATATGGAATGACAGGAAATGACCCTAGATTGGTCACATGCAAAGCAACTGCCCTACCCACTCTATTCTCAGTCTAGTTCCTCTTTTTTTTCTTTTAAACTTTAAACACAATAATTTACTCAGTTGTTCACAATACAGTTGTTTCTGGCACTTAATATTACAACCCCACCAACAGTGTAACCTTCCCTTCACTCTTGTTCCTCTTGAAACCTGCCACTTTAGCAGGAAAAACAACAAAGCCCTTTATATTGCTTGTTAAAAATGGCTAATGCAATTATTGAAAGATGCTCAGTAAAAGAAAATTTGTGAAAATGTTTTAACTCACAAATAGGTCATGATAGTCATTGTCTGAGGATTTACTAGGCTGTGAGTTGCTAATGGAGCCTTCTGTGTTATTGTTTTTGTTTATTGAGTTTTGTTGGCTTTTATTTCTTATAGAATTTGGTGTGCTTTTACTAGGCTGGCAGAATTAATGGAATTTAGAGGTGCTACATATGCAATCTTTTTTTTTTTTTTTAGTTTTTGGGCCACACCCGGTGACGCTCAGGGGTTACTCCTGGCTATGTGCTCAGAAGTCGCTCCTGACTTGGGGAACCATATGGGAAACCGGGGATCGAACCGCGGTCAGTCTTAGGCTAGCGCAGGCAAGGCAGGCACCTTACCTCCAGGGCCACCGCCAGCCTCCCATGCATATGCAATCTTAAGAGCTTCAGGATCTGTAGGACTGAGCTGATGATTTTTAGTGACTTGTCTTGGCTTATATCACTCTTGCCCATCATTTCAGGGTTGCTGGTGTTCAGAGATTATTACACAACAGCTGGTGTTCAGAGATTATTTCTGGCTTTGTGCTCAGGAACTACTCCTGGTGGTGCTCAGGCAACCATATGGGATTCCAGGGATCAAACGATGGTCTGTTATGTGTGAGGCAAATGCTCAAATTGCTATACTACCTTGCTCCAGCCCTGATTATATCTCTTTTGAGATGAGTGGTGAATCTGTGAAGCTGAGCCTTTGTATATCTGGTGGCTGCTGTAGGATGTGGGTGTAGCTGCTGTGCTTTCTGTCACTAAGGAAGTGGGGAGGTGTGGGGTGGAAGGAGACTGTCTGCCTTCAATTCTAGAAGCCTCTTTAAGCCTCATTAAAAACTCAGATTAGGGGCCCATCGGTAGTGCAAGCCTTAAGGCGTCTGTCTTGCACTCGCTAGCCTAGGACTGACCAGGGTTTGATCCCCGGGTGTCCCATATGGTCTCCCAAGCCAGGAGCAATTTCTGAGAGCATAGCCAAGAGTAACCCCTGAGCGTCACCGGGTGTGGCCCAAAAACTAAAATAAAAAATTTAGATTTAATGCTATAAATATTTCTCTGAAATAGATATTTTTATCATAATCCTTACCATTTATTGGAAAGAAATATATTGTTTAAAGTTGAAATATTCAGGGGCCAGGCGGTGGTGCTGGAGGTAAGGTGCCTGCCTTGCCTTGTGCTAACCTAGGATGGACCACGGTTCGATCCCTTGGTTCCCCATAGGGTCCCCCATGCCTGCCAGGAGCAACTTCTGAGCGAATAGCCAGGAGGAACTCCTGAGCATCATTAGGTGTGACCCAAAAGCCAAAAAAAAAAAAAATTAAATAAATAAAGTTGAAATATTCAGAACTTTTGTGAACTTCTTCTGTTCTAGATATACAAATTAATTAAATAGTTTCTGGAATATAATGTCTATAGTAATTAACTGAGCAATAGTGATATTAAAATGCATAGGGGGAAAAAGTCAGATAAGATTGTTGAATTTGTCTAAAACTATGCCAGAATGTATCGGTATAATATCATATCATAGGTGTGTCATAATATGTTATATAGGGTATTTCTAAACACATGAAAATTTCTTTCTTATTTGTTGCTTATCTTGAGCCACAGCTAGTAGAATTTAGGGGCAACATCCATGCTCAGGGGACCAATGTGTTGCTGGCGGTCAAACTAGGTTTGATCTCATGCTGGAAGGTTAGGACGTGAGATCTTCAAAGTTAGGGTGATGCTGTGTTATTCCAGAGTAAACTGGCAGGTGGAGGGCAGTGCCCTGAAATAAAGGCAAACACACTGAGACCACATTATGGAGCCCCTAAATCTTCTTGCAAGCTGAAATTCAGATGTGGTCAGATCCGGGGCATAAATATGGTCAAGGAGCTAAAAGACTGGGGATGAGAGATGCTGGAGTGAGCTTCCGAGTTGTACTGATGCCATAATTTAAATAAAGTTGAAATCAGAAGGCCTGCTGAACTCCCCCAGTGTGGATGGTTGTGAAAAGACCTCAAAGTGAGATCGTTTCCTGAAAAGTGAGGGTGATATTTCTCAAACTTAGTAACAGCTTCAAATAATAGTTGCAAACATCTATTTAGCCTAATATGAATCTCTCTGCTATTGTGCTAAGTATGTATATAGTTGAACATTTACTTCCAGGTGACAAAAATTAGTACATACAAATATGGCCTTGATTAAATATTACTTTACCTGGGAAAATCAGCATCAAGAGAAATATTAAAATAACTTTTGTAATTCTCAATGTAAGGTAACTCTTTTGAAAGATATTCTGCTTAGATGAAAGGAGCCCTTTGTAGGAACACATGGCAAACTTGCTAATCTTTTAATTTATAACAGAATTGACACCCAAGGTTCAGCCTAGTAGTAAAAAACTTTGAGATGTTAAAGTTTGCCTTTAGATAGCAAAGAAGCCTCTGGCTTTTAATTGGAATATTCATTCAGAAGACTTGTAACCCACACTAGAGGCCTGTGAATTATCTGTTGTGAGGAACTTATAGATCAAACAGTATGTACTGATAAGCTTAATGCTAACAAGAAAGTGCATTTTTTTTAACCTTGCAGGAAAATAGATGTAGGTAGTATCTCACACTTAAAATTCACATTTAAATACAACCCTGTTGCATTCAATAAACAGACACAAAATTATGAGCCACCACAACAGCTGAGTGTGTCTCCTTCCTTCACTGAAACCTCCACCCACTTTCCTGGGGACCCTGAGAATCCTCTGAAGTGTCTGGACAAAGAGGACATAGCAGTGTTGGGTTCTGTATTCTTACATTTAGGGGGGCTTGTGGGGCAGTTAAAAACTGCAATGTAAGGTGTTGGATTCCCATTTCTCAGACTGAACACTGGGCTCCCACATAGAGAGCATGTGCTGTGGTCCTTTGAGCCAGTTGCTGCCTGCTTTCTTGTTTTAGAAATAGTCATTCAGAAACTACTTCTTAAAAAGTCCCTCTAGAAAATGTCATACAATTATTGAGTCGTTTTCCTGCAGATTTTTCTTAGAAAAGTGACTATTTGTCTTCTCACCCCAAACCACAGGTGAGTACCAGCGTAACCCTAAACATCCGTGTAGAAATACTGGGGAAATGTTCTTTAGCTCTGGCAGCACATACATAGCATATCCTAGATGACCTGCATGGTGGGTGGATGTTTATAAAAAGAGGGGATTCTCTTGTGTATTCTCAGTGTGACTATTAAGAATGCTTCCCATAAAGGGGAGGCTACTCCTGACCACATCCTTGCAGAGCATCTTCGTTCTCTCAGACAACAGACACTCACCAAGAGCAGCAGGATAACGTGGGGGCACTGACCAGCATCAAAGAACTGTGCCTCCACCAGCTGTGGAGGGCAGAGCAAGTGATTTGTGAAGAGGACAACATACATGGGGTCATAGGCAGAGCATCCTTCCTACCTTGCCTCCCACACTCTCACTTTTTCACTCTCCTAGGAGGCATTGCTTCCTCCTCTCAGTTTTAGGAGCCTCAAGGGTGCGGTGGCCCCTGTGTGTTTTTCCCCTTCTCTGAAGCTGTTTCATCACGAGACAATTCCAGGATGGGCCTCATTTCTCATAGGGTCTTTCAAGGAGGGCCCAGCAGTTTCTTCCCCTATAAGGGTGTGTCTTTGGGTCTGTGGCTTGTATTCTGCAGAACTGACACTCCAAAGAAACAGCCAGTTCTCTAGGAGCAGTGCATGTGGGTGTTTTCTCTCAGACTCAGCCACAACACCCAAATAGTTAGCACTTCAGCTGATATTCACTCTCCTTTAACCCCTTATCCCTGCCCCTTAGTCTGTGAAAAGAACATTCTCCCCTGATTCAGACTCTCAGTCTCTGTTTCTCTGATGTCTTCAATCCTCAGGAACTATCCCTGTGTTCTTACCTGGTATTTGTAAAATATAAGACCATGCAAGAAATTCATGAAGAACATCAAGAAGAAAATTATGGAGGTAACCAAAAGGTCTGGCAGTCCATAGAGTGATCTATGAGGAAAGTAAATTTTATGAGTAATCATTATCAATTTTTCAAATATTGCCTAGGGCAAATGAGCCTAAAATCCTTAGGCCCTGTTTATATAGGCTTGGTGACACCAGAGGCCATTGAAATCACAATGGGCTACAGGGTGGGATAGGAGACCAATAGTCATGGAAACCGTAGGTCCTGGCCCACATGTTGTTCCACTTGCTCTTCTATTTCCTCCTCCTACTTTTTTTTTTTTAGTTCCAGGAAATAAAGATAAAAATGGGTCAATAGAGGATGTAATTGAAAACTTATTTTATAAAGTAAATATTGAAGCAAGCAATATTCTAAATGCGTGATATTTTTGAGTGTATTATATGCTAAAACTCAATATTAAAGTAACTGGGATAGTTATCTTCTTAGAAACAATGTACTTTGCCATGTTTCAATATGAGAGGAATAAAAAGTGAAATACATATCATGAAGTTATTTACTTAAACACTTTAGTTTTTATTATAGTTAATGTAGTAGCAATATTCAAATTCATATAGTATATATGTTTTACATTATAGCAATAGTAGTTGATTCTGTAGTAGAGTAAATTTTACCTGTACTCAATGCACAGGTTGTTGGAATCAGTGTTAAGACATCTATTCCTCTTAGATTTATTTTCTGCCCTTATTTATAACAATAAGATGAAGATTTACTATGTGTTTTGCTATAGTTGGGAGGTATGTAATAAGACCTATATTTCCTTTTATTCTTTCTTTCCTTCTGTTTTTTGTTTGTTTGTTTTTTAAATTTTGTACTAAACCTGGCAATTCTCAAAAGTTGCTCCTGGTTCTGCACTCAGGAATCATCCAAGTTGTCCACAGGAGACCATATGGAATGCAAGAGTTTGAAATTGGATTGGCTGCATGAAAGGCAAGTGACCTACCTGCTGTACTATCACTCCAGCCTCAATAACTATATATTTCTATAGTGGTATCATTGTCACCTAGCTATTAAGATTCATATAGGAATATGTATAGTCCTAGAAATAAAAAGATATCGCTAGTAGAGAACTGGCAATAAACTGGCAAAAATCATAATAAGTGATCTATAAAGCGTATGCCACTTTATAATTTTATAATAAAAATCAATCATACCATAATGAAGTCAGACTTCATTAGTCTCTATACTGTCTCTGAAAGTAAATCCTATGAAAGCATAAAAGATACTTAGAAAAATTAGTGGCAGAGGGGACTATGATGAAGGGAAGTGTTCAACCAGGAAGAGGAGGGGATGCTGAAAGGCAATAAATAAAGTGTTAGCATGAAGCCTTTTCATTAATGATGGTGTAGCGAAAAATTGCAGACTTATTTAAAAAGCACCTCTTCTAGAAGCAGACTGGTGAGTGAGTAGGTGGCAAATGGGGATAAGGCACTGGTAAAGGGAAGTGGACACTGATAAAGGGGTTGATGTTGAAACACCATAGGCCTGAAACCCAATCTTGAATTACTTTTTAATCTCACGGTGACCAAAAAATCTAAATAGATAAAAATGATGGTCTTAAACTTAAAAGATTACTGCTAGTAATTAGAATTTGGGTAGGTATTTGGTTAGGTGATCTTGATAGCTTGCATTATGGAGTATGGAAATCTAGCGAATTCAACACACTTTTTGAAATTTTTTTAGATCAAAACTTATTATTGTTTATATATTTTAGGACATAGTGTAATATTTAGCTTCTTAGATAATTTATTTGCATTTTTATCAGAATTTTTGTGCTAAACATGCATTTAAATTTCTAGATTTTGTTTTAGTTTTGTCATTAATTTTCATGATAAATTTGCATGTGCTGGCCTTATAAATTTATGTAACATTCTAAAAACTAGTATCTGAGAATAAACCACTGTTTTATAGTAAAATAATAACTTTCTTTACAACAATTGAAAATTGCTTTTAAATATGATGAAAATATTTATATTTTTATCAGCTGCATATAAAATTTTTTATTTCACAAAATTGGTGACAATAGTTGATGTTCCACAGATTCCCTTTCAAATAGGTGTGAAGTAGTCATTGATCCATTAATTTTAATTCATTATGAGTGTCTTATGATGTGAACATAAATTTAATTTAAGTATATTAGTTGCTTTTTATTCCTCTATTATTCATTTGAGTTTTCTATTATTTATTTATTTATTTATTTTCAGGGGGTGATATAGGCCAACACAATGAAGTGCTCAGGGCATACTCTTAGTTCTTTGTTTTCAGGAGTTATTATTGGTTGTGCTGGGGAGACAATATGTAGTAGTTGGGGATCAAACTAGGTTAGTCACAAGGTTGGCAAGCTCCTTGTATTATGTAACCTCAAATATTTCCAGG
The DNA here is from genome assembly GCA_004027635.1 of Crocidura indochinensis. NCBI lineage: Eukaryota > Metazoa > Chordata > Mammalia > Eulipotyphla > Soricidae > Crocidura > Crocidura indochinensis. The sequence goes on along the minus strand of PVKC010017366.1, from coordinate 71 downwards.
TAAATTTTCTCCCTCCCCTCCCCTCCCTTCCTTTCCTTTCCTTTCCTTCCTTTCCTTCCCTTCCCTTCCCT
>PVKC010017365.1:0-20168 GCA_004027635.1 Crocidura indochinensis | reverse complement strand
ATTATTGCCATTAGAAAGAATTGATTACTCAAAATTCCTTAAGCCCTTGATATTAATGTAGTGTATTTGTCCCAAACATTTAATGTTATGCTGTTGATTTAACCATAAAAATTCTAATTATAAAAATTCTTAATTATAGCTCTTTTGATAATTTTATAATACTGTTAATTTTACCATAAACATTCTAATATCTTAATTACAGCTGTTTTGATAATTGAAATTAAAAAACATATTTTCATTTATATGTGTTCTTCTTAGTGCATGTTAATTAATTTTTGCATTTGTACAAACAGATATGTATATATTTGGAGGCTTATAATCAGGCCTTACTGAGCCTTACTCTGCAATCAGAGACCACTTCTGTTAGGCTTGGGGAACATATATGGTGCCAGGGATCAAACATTGATCAGCCACATTCAAGGCCAGGGCCTTACCCTTTGTACTCTTTATGTTATTTTAAGTAATAAGCAATTTAATTGGAGTGGAACAGCAAGTCATTCTTAGAGTAAATATGCCTCTTCTGTATGCTTCTTTAATTTTTCTAGGTTAACACCTGAATTATCTATTCTAAAATATTTCTCCACAATAAAAATAATTTGATATTATTAAACCTACTAATTAGGCTTTTCAGGCACTGGTTGATTTGGAAAAGTATTTTTTTTATGGTTGAAAGCATATTGCTTTTATATTCAGGAATATCAGGCATATCTGATAAATTGGTTGTCCATTTTCTAATTTGTGATATTGTTCTTTATGGAATAGAAGGGAGTTCTCTTTTGTAGGCGTTTCTAGATATATTAATCCTTTACTGGCAAGCAAATATTACTTGATTCACATAATAAATAGGATATTTTAGGGGCTATTTTGGGAAAACCTTGATATAATGACAAATTATTATAATGGAGAAACATTATGGATTAATACAGAGAAAGTGTGCATATATTTACTAATTTTAATTCCTCTTCAGGTATTGAATTTAGTTGAAAATGACTTGAGAAATGTTAATAATGTAGTATTTGAAACAAATGCACTAAGTATTATTGTCTTATTTTTTAACAGTCTCAAGGATCCAGGAGTTGTGGGTAAGCAATGGAGGAGCTCGGTGCTAGCTCACTGCAAGTCATGTCCAGTGGCTCGGCCCAGTCCTGTGTGTGGTTCAGATGGTCACATCTACTCTTCACAGGTAATGGAAATCATCAGCTTTGACTATGAAATACAGGTTAATATTTATTAGGTTAACATTATATGTTCTTTAATGATATTGTCCAGATGGTTTATTAATGATTAAAATATTCCCACTGCATGAGAAGAATATTCAGTACATATCATTCCATTTATATTATTCAGAATCTTATTCAATATTAGAAGTTTTAAGATAGTAAAGCTGTGAGAATCTATACCCTCGTATATAAAAACTCACACTTTGTTTGTTGCTTAAATAAGAGGTCAGCATGTTACCATACCATACTGATTAATTTTTCTATAACTAATATAGAAACTACAGCCTATCATTATTAGTATACTTTTTTGGGGGGTTTGTGTCACATCCCCAGTGTTCAGGGGTTACTCCTACTTGAAACTTTGGGTTAATCACCTTAATATATTTATATTTGATAGAATTGAAGGGTTGGACTACACTCAACAGTATGTGGTGATGTTCCGGATACCATTTACATTTCCAAGGTTAAATTGGGTTTGACCATGGACAAAGCAAGCACCTTAATTCCTTTTCCATATCTCTGTGTCTTTTTTCATATTTTTAAACAGATAATTTTGAAAGGCTATTTTTCTTATGAATAAGATTACATAAACTTTATGAAATAATCATACTTCAATTCATACTTGGTTTTGCACACTAAATAGTTCAATAATTTTTGGACAAACCTATTATAATTAGGCCTTGCAGCCTTTTCTTGATTCTCAGCCAACTTGCCAGTGGTTATATGTTATAGTATGTAGATGTTGGGACTGGGATCAACCAGGCTACCCTAATAGTCCTTAGGGTCTACCACATCTGCACCTGGCAGTGCTTGGGAGACCAGGCAGTGTCAGAGTTGAAAACATATTCAGCCACATTCAAGATATGTGTCTTAACTTTTTTTTAGATCCCTTGTCAAATAGATTTTAGTACTTGCTGTAATTTAGTGACACACCTTTCTCTATTAGCTACACATTTTTTCAGAATATTTCCTTATAATTCTACCTGCATTTTCTAATTAATCTTGATAAGAGCTCAAGGATAATATAAAAAGTATAAATTTGTTCTGTCAAAAATGCATACATAATATAGACTGCTGAGTCAGTATGTAGCCTTTAATGATCATGCCAAGAGCTTATTTATTATGGTTAAATGTATTTATATAGAAGTGCAGAAGAGTTTTGGGCTAAAAATATTAGCAAAACCTTGATCTTGATTAATGTACAATGATCCAGGTACTTAGCTTTGCAAGTTTAGAAAATTTATTTTATTGGCAAAATGGAAATGTGTATAGCTCATACTGTGAATCCCAATATGATAATTTTATGTAAACTATTATACTAATATATGCAAGTAGAAATGGAGTGCAAATTGTGAGATTCAAAGAAGCTGAGAGAGCTATATTAGAAGCAAATACTAATCCTAAATTTATTTAATGAATATTAATGATTCAACAAGTTGTGCCAAGAAGAAAATGAAAGTTGTATTTTTCTAAGCTTAAATATACTCAATTTTTAACATAAAGTATGCTAGAAGTATAGATAAGCATTGCCCAGAGTTATCACCTTACTTAGAGAGTCCACATTACTACTATCACCTACTTATTTGGATCTCTTTTAGATGTTCTACTTTAGATGAGTAATCATTCCACAGTTTATTATCTTGTAATATGAAGTCAAATACACCAGTGATTTGTGATAATTTTAGGAAATTTGCGATAATTTTAGAAAAACATATGGTTATATTGGCCAGATCTAACCCATGGAATAAATAGAACTTATATTTCAATTCTTATTCTCCTTTTAGACATGCTAAGATAGTCTTCTTGTTAACACATTCTTTTGTAGCTTTGTAAATTTGTTTATTTTTTTCAATATCTCTATTAAGCACCATGATTACAAATGTGTTTGTAGTTAGGTTACAAAAGATCACCTCCCTTCACCAGTGCAGTCTTCCCACCACCAATACACCCCATCTCCCTCCTACCTTACTCCTCCCGAATTTGAGAGAGACATTCTACTCTCACTGACTAACATTGTCATGATAATTGTCAGTGTAGTTACTTCTCTAACTGCACTTACCACTTTGTGGTAAGCTTCATATTGTGGGGCAATCCTTTTAGCCCTCAACTCTATTATCTCTGGGTATTATTACAATAATGTCTTTTATTTACTTAAATCTCATAGATGAATGAGATTATTCTGTGTCTACTTCTCTCCCTCTGACTTATTTCACACATTTTTTTTTTATTTTCATGGTGTTAGGAATCAAACCCAAAGCCTCATACTAGTCAGAGAAACACTATATACTAAACTGCCTTTCTGTACACTTCATGTAACAAATATTATGGCCTTGTTGATATTTTCATTTAAATCATTTTAAATTACACCTATTTCAATTATTATATTTATATAATCATTTACGTATTTTTATATATTTATTTTATATATTTATTTATATATTTATATCTTTTTAACTACTTTTACTAAGGGACATATTTTCATAGAAAAGCTTGAGAAAACATGCTTCAAACTAATTTCAGTTTTCAGTAGTACCAAATTTTATAGCTGTTGTTTCTAATTTAAATTGGTGGCTTTTCTAATTTGAATCACCAACCTTAATGTTAAATGTGCTGATGATTGAAAGCAGTGATTGAACTGTATAAAATAGAGAAAAGCAAAGGGAATCTACGAGTTCAGGAGGAATTTATGTTAAGTATGCTGGAATAATACTTTTATAGGTTTATTGGATTTTGGATTTAATTAAGTTACTCAACTATTTGATTTTAGATCAGAGGCAAGTCTTTCATAAAATGACTATTTCATGATTATTTTTTTTTCAATGTATCCTCATCAAGAGATTAAACAGAGATGGATGCGGGGTCACAATATCTGCAGGCTTCTAACTTATTAGAGTTTGTGAACATGCTGAGAAAATACTGTGAGGGCAAGTTTAAATATCTTTGAAAAGAATCAGAACTATTTGAACTTACATTAATAGTGAATTCTATATTGAAAGTTCATCAGGTCCTATGCTTGAAGACCTAATCCATTTTTGAGTAATTTTGATATAATAAAGATTGGCCAGATCCAAGATAAACCCAGTTTAAAGTATAAAAGTCTAATTGGAAGTCCAGTCCCAAATTATATCTTTTTATTGGATCGCCTACATTGCTTTATAGTTCATTTTGTACTACAGATATTACTATAGGTTTTATTTCAGATGCATAACGTTTTCCCATTAAGTTAAAATTAAACTAATAATATTATATTTCTACTGTATGATTTAATTGAGGTGAGATGAGTTCATAGTATAGTACATGCAAGATCTGCAAATGGGGTTGGAGAGATTTTCCAGAAAATTCCAAAGAGGTTTTTTTAAGTGATACAACTAGGATATACCTTAGGCAAACATATCACAATACATAATGTGATCAATTGGGATGATTACTTTATTTTAGTCCCAGTTGTGATTTTTGTCACTTTTCTATAAATTTTTTAATATTTTATCATGTGTAAATGAAGGGGAACAGTAAAATTATGAGAAAAATAAATTGACTAGAAGAAATTGAATAAACATTGAGAATTTTGTAATATTCATTAGGAATGTTTTTGTACATTGTATCTTTATGCCCTATTATGAAAAGCCAGGTTTCTCCTCAAGTTCATTAAAATTTATTTTTTAAAGTAGTTAATGTTTCTTGAATTCTTTTGATTCAACAATGCAATGGTAAATTTCAAAATGTAATCCTCTTCAGGGTTATCTGAGAAATAATCATTCCTGAAATTGACACAAAAGATCAAAATTCATGTTGCTTTAATTCAGGAAAAGACTATTTTTATTTTATCATGCTTTACTAAGAAGTATAAACTCTTCTCCAATATACCATCCATATTAGATCATGAATATATTTATCAATGACTTGTATAAATTGTATACTATGCTTGCTGAGCTGAAGTCAATAAATAAAAATAATAATGTTGTAGAACCTAGCAGGTCATCTATAATAAAAGTTCCCTCAGGACAGCATACTGGATAAAATTAAATTCTATTCTAACATAGTTATGTGATATTCAGCCATTGAATTTAATAATAGTAATCTCCTTAGTCATGAATGCTATTTAGAAGAAATTGCATATTGATGGGCATGTAAATAAATGTTGATAAAGAAGAAAATAGAAATTTGATCTTTTTAATATTTGAATTCCAAACTCTGGCTGCAGAGACATTACAAACCTTGGTTGGATCTGGGGCCTTTCAAATTTGAATTTAAGTCCCCCAGATGACTTTTCTTAGTAGTTGTGATTATGAACCAATGTTGTATCCACTTAAAATGTTGATTTATAAATATTTATGCTAGATAATTTATTTTTATAAATAATAATATTGATGTTGCAGTGGAGAATGTACCTCTTGTTACAATATAAGAAAATTATAGTTTAATTATCAGTATTCACTACAATATTTTAATGTTGTCATTTGTTGTCTGTATTTCTGGTTTTTGTTTTTTTATCCTAATCATTTCTTAATAAACAATCCTATATAAATTTTGAGCATCAGAACAATTCTGATACTAGAAATTTGAAGTCTTATATATACTCGTATTTGGGTTTTTTTTTTTTTGTGTGTGTGTGTTTGTTTAGTTTGGTTTTTGGCCCTCTATCAAAAATGACTTGTTTCATTGCTAAAGGGACATATACATACATAAAATAGAGTTGGCCACATGCAAGGCAAATACCTTATGTTTCAAATATCTCTTCAGACTCATAGATTCAGTTATTGGGGAAAATATGATTTCCAAAATTTTATTATTTAGAGATAAAAGCTAAAAGACAACCTAGGAGAGAATATATTTAATATTTATAAAATTCTGTCCTATCTTTTAGAAGCATCACATACATCTTATTTTCACATGAACTTATTTTTGAATGTGGCTTGAGGAAGATTGAGACACATTCATAAAAGTTTAGGCCTACTCCTGATTATCTGCTCAGGGATAACTTAACAGGAACAAAACTGAGTTCTTCCAAGTGTAAAGAAGATATCAGAATACCCAGATTTTATCTCTGGTTTTAAAGTCTCAAAGTTAAGAACTTTGGGAGTAATATTTTTAGTCAAAATTATTCTATCTAAAAGACTGACTAAAATGCCTTTCTCTATACATATTAAATATTTGAATTAAATATTATTATACATAAAGGTGAACTATGATTTAACAATTAATTAAAGATTTCCCAATAGTCAATAATCTCTACTATTTATAATTTTGAACTGTTGAGTAAAATTAATTTATTTGTTTTTAATATGGAATTAATTTTCTCCTCATATTTTATACATATGAAAAATAGTATTTTGCACAATGCTACATTATATTGGATGAATTAATTTGATTGAACAAATACAATTTAAAGAAAACTGCAAACTATTTTCTATATAAAATGGAAAGCAGAAATAAGAAAATTAAATTCAAACAATAATGTGTCCTATGTTTAGGATTGTTGTGTATATTGCTGTCACTAGTTATTTTATGATTAAATACAAATTCTTCTAACCTTTCAGTCACATATGCTGCAAGATATTATAGGTATAGCAATGAATATTTTAACCTCTAAGTTTACTTTACAAGCTAAGTCAATTTTCTGCAACTTTTTAAATTTGTTTTTTCATTTTCTTTTTTTAGTAATAATAATAATTTTTATTGTGACCAAAAGTGAGTAACAAATATTTCACTGTAATATTGAAGGTACACAGTGACAATGAATCAGGGCCATGCCCACCACTAGAGTTGTCCCCCTCCCCCACGTTTCCCAGCATCTATCCATATCTCTCTCCTTTGCCCCCCACCCGAGTAATGTAACTGTTCTTCTCTATGTATAGCTTGTTCTTTATTTAATTCTACTCAATGTTCATACAACAGTTTTGTCCTGGTACCATTCATTTTTATTCCCCACCCCCTCAATTCACGAGGTAGAACAAGATGATTCAGGTCATGTGGTTTTACTGGAAGAAGACACAAACAAAAAATAAAAACAAAATGAAAAACAAAACATAACAACCACAACCACAACAACAAAAACTTGTACAAAAATCAAGTTCTCTAATTACAGAGGACCGACTTTGACAATGGAGACTGAGCAGAACTTCTGGAACTATAATTAAGACTATCCTAAGCTTAATTAATTAAGAACATTTATTACAGAACACTGTTTACAACAGTGATGGAACAGAATTCCTAGAACCGTAAAGAACAGGATGTCATCACTCACATCTGAGCAAAAAGTTTTCTGGCACAACAAAAAGACCTGTGTGTAAAAGGGTGTGTAAATGAGTGAGTATGGCACCATTAGCTCAGTGGTCTCAAACTCATGGTCTGCGGGCCATTTGTGGCCCTCCATACAACATTTTGTAGCCCGTGGCAGGCCTTCAAATATCGCAGTATTTGCAATTATTCGCTTACCGAATAACCGCAATAAAAATTGCATTAGTAAGAAAAATCGCATTAAATATTCGTGTACCCCGAGCAGTTCTGTTAGGGGTATGCAAATGTTTAATGCGTTTTTTTTCTTACTACTGCGATTTTTATTGCGAATATTCGGTAAGCGAAATTCCTTATGCAGCCGCCAGGACAATTGAGTTTGAGACCCCTGCATTAGCTGTTCCTATGACAGTATGCTTCAAGGGTGAAGAAGTTGAATCTCTTAAGCCAAGGGAATTCCCTTTCTTACTTCCCCAATATTTACTGTACCTAGACAAAAAAAAACCAAAAGAAAACCAAAAACCAAAAAACAACCTTGCCACACTAGTAATACTTTTGTTTGTTTTTCTTTAAATTTTTCCTCATTTTTCTTCTTTTTTTATTTTCTTTCTTTTCCATTCTTGTGGTTATTATTTGGTGATATTTTTTGACAGATACACAATCTCTGTGCTCTGGTTTTGACCTGACTTTTGTTTTGTTTTTTTTTCTTTTTTTTTTGGTTTTTGGGTCACACCCGGCAGTGCTCAGGGGTTACTCCTGGCTCCATGCTCAGAAATTGCTCCTGGCAGGCACAGGGGACCATATGGGGCACAGGGATTCGAACCGATGACCTTTTGCATGAAAGGCAAACGCCTTACCACCATGCTATCTCCCAGGCCCCTTGACCTGACTTTTATCCCAGTCAGGAGGTTTTCTTTTTTCCCTCGGTTTTCATTCCAAGCAGAATCAAAACAGGTGAGGTTAAAGAAAAGAGAAAAAAATATTTTTGTATATATAATAGAAGAAATAAATAAAACAGAATTTGAAAATAAATTTAATTAAAAAAAAGTAATCGAAGGCTTGGCAAGGAAGGACCGCAGTTCGATACCCTAGCGTCCCATATGGTCCCCCCAAGCCAGGGCAATTTCTGAGCTTACCCAGGAGTAAACCCTGAGCATCAAATGGGTGTGGCCCAAAAAACCAAAAAAAAAAAAAAAAGCAAAAACAAAAACAAAAAAAAGTAATCAAAGGGGGAAAAGTGATGGAGGAGGTTAGCCTTATGTCTGGGAATAAACACCCTAAGATGCATTCTTATAGAGATATTAAACATGTTACAAAGGCAATATAGGCATCCCCAATTAAGTCTTTTGTGGAGGATGAAATCCAAGGACCTTTTTTTATCACAATTTTCTGTAACTTTTTTTATACTGAAAACTTTTAACTTCAATATTATTTTAATTTCTAGCAGACAGGGTTTTAGAATTATAATTGCCTTCAGAATATAGGCTTCTTAAAATTAGGCAAGCATGCCCTAATTTTGAGGTTAATATGTTAATCTTTCTTCATCATCAGATATCTGCCCAACTTTTCCAGGTATATTTTGTAGGTTATTTTATTCTTCCTTTTTTTTTATAATTATCAGATTATATATGCTTAATTTATGGACTTTCAAGATTTTGGGTTATAAAGTCAAAACAAAGTGGTCATTAATTCCTAATTTTACCTACTAAGGCATTTTGATATTACCACCTTGAATTAGTTTGAATAATGTTGTATAAAAATATAAAAATGGCATTTTATGAAATGCAATTGTTTTGTCATTTTATGTATAATGTGTTTATAATTTTTTAATATGTTCAATTATTTTTAACAACATTCTACAGGTAACAGCAGCGTTGAAATATTTATAATTAAACTATTTTATCCACTGTTTTTATTTGTTTTTTGTTTTTTTTTGTGGTTTTTGGGTCACACCCGGCAGTGCTCAGGGGTTACTCCTGGCTCCATGCTCAGAAATTGCTCCTGGCAGGCACGGGGGACCATATGGGGCACTGGGATTCGAACCGATGACCTTTTGCATGAAAGGCAAACGCCTTACCTCCATGCTATCTCCCGGGCCCCTATCCACTGGTTTTGACTTCTGCTTACTTTCCCTAAAATTACTTGACTAGTGAATAAAACATAGTTTGGTGTTGATTTGTAATGTAGAAAAATATCACGAGTTTTGATCTATTTCATACCCTTTTCCTTATTATTTGGAAAGTATTTGAAAGGGCTATATGTTTTTTTTTATTATCTTCTGTTTCTTTCCCCCAAGTACCTATATCATTATTTTGTTCAACTTTGAGCATGGTACCTTTGTACATATGCTTCTAATAGAATATAAATATATTTCCCAGAATATATTGACCCAGTCAGATTCTAAGGAATCTTGAATTAAATTTTAATTAAAATTAAGTTCTAATAGATTTTCCAGAGATTTCACTAGTGTTCCCCACAGCCTAGAGCCAGTAATTTAGCTGTTAATGAGACACAGTGCATCAATGAGTTTCCCTCAGGTTGTCAGTTATTTTTTTTTCTAACTTACCATGGTCAATAGCTCATGAATGGATTATGGATATGATAGATATGGATGAACATGATCTTTTCTTTGCATTAGTTTCAATATCATATATGTTTATATTTTATTAAAAAAGCATTTATTTAGCTCTTTTGTGTAAAGATAAAGTCAATAGTTTGTATATTATCTTCCTTGTATAGCTGAGAACAGGAAGATGAAGAGAAGTAATTCACATAAAGCCACTCAACTAAGCCCAAAGGCCATCTCTAAAGCACAGTTTTACCTTAGAGTAGTGGATTTGGTGCAAAATCTTTGTCATTTTGTTCAACAATAGTGCACATAATTAATCTGTTAACTATATTTGGATCACTAAAGAACATTTTAACATATTTCCAAAAATGTATACTGCAATTTTTTTCTGCTAGTTTTAAACTTATGATTTTTTTTGTTTGTTTTTGTTTTTGGGTCACACCCAGCAGTGCTCAGGGGTTACCCCTGGCTCCCTGCTCAGAAATTGCTCCAGGCAGGCACGGGATTCGTGCACCGGGATTCGAACCGATGACCTTTTGCATGAAAGGCAAACGCCTTACCTCCATGCTATACCCCGAGCCCCAACTTATGATTTTTAAATTGCAATTTTAGATTTTTAGCATAAGTGAAATTCAATTGCATATATGTATAATACATTCTTACAGATGACAACTGTCTTTTATCTGGAAACTTAATATTTTTAATTTAAATATGACATTGATTGAATAATTTGGGGATGTAAGAGTCAACACTGAATATTATTATTAAAAGAAGAAGTAAGGCTTCTAAGTGTGTATGTGTGTGAGAGAGAGAGAAAGAGAGAAAGAGTATATTCAGCTAGTTGTAGCAAGAATCTACAGTAAAACTGTGTCTCACTGAATTAACTTATTTGTGGGGAAGGCTACACCTTGTGGTGCACAGGCTGCTGGCTCTGTACTCAGAAATTACTCCTGCCAGGCTTGGAGAACAATGTGGAATGACAAGGGTCAAACTGAAGTCAGTCACTTGCAAGGCAAATGCCCTACCTGCTATGCTATCTCTCTGGCCTTGGTATCTGGCTTAGGTGTCTAAAAAGATTAATTTTACTCAGGAAAAAAATATATTTAGTTCCTTATATTTTCCTGTTGAATAGGAGGAGGGTGTATGTATAAGTGACTTCTTGATCACTTGGGCAAGCAATTGAATGCCTGGGTCTAAGGATGCAGTGTTCTTGGGTGCTGTAGTGTGCTCAGAGTGCTGCAGACACTGTAGTACTGGAAATATAACCTAATTGGACACGTGTTCAACATAAACCTTAGCTACTAAACTATTCCCAGTGTCCCTGTTTTTTTCCTTACTGCTACTGATGAAGTATGGATCTATTCTTAGGCTTATATCACATTATAAAATTGCTCTTTCTCAATATTATATTTGAATTCATATGTTCCAACTTGTTCCCTTTTCAAAATCACCTTAGCATTTGATCTTTGCCTTTGTATGTGAATTTTAGAGTAATCTTATTATTTTCCACATAAAAACCTATAATAATTCTGAATTGTTTGAACGTATAGATAAAATTTGAAGAGAAATAATAGCAATATTGAATCAAGTGCATAGAAATGTTATGTTCCTTAACTTATTTAGATTAATATTATTTAAAAAAACTTTTTGCTGAATGATTGTATGTCTTGGTTAAAAATCTTGAGGTGAGCTGTTTTTCTTAATATTATACTCAATTTTATGTCAACTTTAATTTATTTATTTTTAATTTTATTCTACTGAAACCATTGTGATTTATAAAGTCCTTCATAGTTGGGTTTCAGACATATTTGAATCAGGACAATCCTGCCACCTCCCCTGACCAATGTTTCCCAAGTGCATACCATACTAACCTTCTGCCCCCAAGCCTGCCAGTATAACAGGCCCATTTTAAATTTCAATTGTTAAGTTTGGATCTCTTGATTCATTTGTTGTAGACTTTGGCGTGGATATTTGGTTCTGTACTTTATTAACACTACCAATGAGGCTGCTTGGCCTCTGGACCCCATCCTTTCATTTTTGTTTTTTTTCCTCTTCCATTCAGTTTATATCCTCTTCCTCGCTATACTCTGGAGCCAACCGTGTTCTAGAAAACTCCCATTTAGACCATTGTGTTTCTTCATGCAGTTATTCTAAATACGACATATTTAGTAATATCATTCTGTATTTCTCCTCTGATTTACTTCATTTAAAACAATATCTTTCAGTTTCATGCATATTACTGCAAATTCAGGATTACATCATTTCTTACAGCTCTGTAGTTAGTATTCCACTGTAAATTTGTGCCATATCATCATGATCCACTTGTCTGTTGTTGGACATCTAGGTTGATCCCAAGTCTTAGCTAGTGTACTGAGTGTTTCAATGAATAGCAGTGTGTATACATCCTTATTATTAATGTTTTTTCTGTCCTGGAGATAAATACTCAAGAGATGAAATGCTGAGTCATTTGACAGCTCAATTTTGAGTTTACTAAGAACCCTCCATACTGTTTTCCATGAGAGTTATGATTTCCACCAGGCAGAATTCCCACCAGCAGTGGATAAGAGTTCCTTTCTCACCACATCCCTGATAGCAGAGACTGTTTCTATTGTTTTTGTCTTGTGCCAATCTCAGTCGAGTAAGTTGATATCTCATGGTTGCCTTAATTTGGATCTCCCTAATGATTAGTTATGATGAGCACTCTTTCATGTGTCAGAGCAGTGTCAGTTCATTTCCTCTCTCCAATTTGCTTGTTTGTTTTGGTTCTAGTCCACATCTGGCAGTACTCAGGAGTTACTCTTGGCTCTGTGCTCAGAAGTTGTTCCTAGCAGGCTCTGGCTCTCTTCTGTTCTTTTTTTGATGAGATATTTAGGTTTTGTGGAGTTAGCCTTTGTGAGTACTTTGTATATCCTAGATAACAAACCTTTATCTGATGTTTCACTTTTAATTTAAATTGTTTAGGACTAAAATTATTTTATATTTTTTATAATATCTAATATTGGCTATTGATACTTTGCCAAATGTGCTTATTTGTATCAGTATTTGTAGATGTTTCAGAATGTTTTATTTATACAACTCTGAATGAATACAGTAATATTTCTTCTTTTATAATACATTTTATTTCTTCATCTTTGCTGTTTTTATTAAGTCTTTTATGATAGTGTATAATATATCTTCTTTACTTAATACAAATTTAGTAGGGAAGTGCTTCATATTTTATCAATATGCATCAAGTTATGTAGAGCTTTTTCATGCACATAAATAAAACACTGAAGAGAACTTATACCAATGCTAATCAGGCTTTCTGTATTCATTGCACTTTAGAATAAACAATAGTAGTGTCTGAATCCTGTTATCTATTAAAAAGGTGAAACCATATCATATATTCTCTTATCGACTTTTATGTTAACATCTGTGTTATATAATAGTTGATAAGACAAGCTTCTCTTTTAAAAATAGCCTACATAGTTTGCATTCTAAGAGGCCAAACTCTTTAAATATCTTAAATTATGTATAACATGCTCATAATGCATTTATTTAAAAGAATTGTAACAGTTATATAACATGATTATAGTAGCTATTGCTATAAAAGTTTGTTTTTGCCATAAACTTTTACTAATAATAATAGTTAAATATATGAATAATAATTTAAGGTAATGTTATTTTATTAATGTGTGCTGATTTTATAATCACTAAGTAACTATAATGCATGATCTCCAATGACCCCCAATTCATGAATAAAGAAAAGGTTTGTCATAGAAGTCACAAATCTAGTTAGTAATGATGATAGGATTTAAATCCAGTATAGAGCTCACCACTATAATGGTGTTATTCTGCATAATAAGACTGCCAGCAACTTTCTGACAGATAATCGATGCATTTGGCATGGGTTTATTTTGTCGTGATAATGTCCTTTGTGATATGTTATTTATTATTTTTTTGAAGAGAAAAAACCCTGAGTCAATAAGAATCATTTAACGAGACAGACAGACAGACACACACGTCCGTGCCTTTTCAAATCTTTAAAATCTTAGATTATAACAGTGCTTACTTTTTTTTTGGGGGGGGGGTCACACCCTGTGACGCACAGGGGTTACTCCTGGCTATTCGCTCAGAAGTCGCTTCTGGCAGGCACGGGGGACCATATGCGGAACCGGGGAATCGAACCGCGGTCCATTCTATGTTAGTGCAGGCAAGGCAGGCACCTTACCTCCAGCGCCACAGCCCAGTCCCCAACAGTGCTTCTTAAATAGAGGGGCGCGCTCCCCGGGGTGGAGCCTGTAAAGGGGGGCGCGTTTGACCTCAGCAAACACTGTCATAACAATTTAAGCCCCGTGTTTATGTCTCTGTATGCCTTTGGAGCTGAGAGTTGCTGTGTCCTGTTTGAAACCCCGATTCGAAAAGCTATGCATTGCAAAATGTGCTCATTTTAGCCATTAATCTAGACATCACTTCTGATTAAAAAATCAGCTCAAATTATTTTATATATTTTTGTTGTGCAGGTTAAAGTTTTTTTTAAATAAAGATATTATTTACAGTCACGCAGGGTGCCCGAAAAATGTTTTCTTCTTCCTAGAAGATAATTGAGAAGCACTGGATTATAATCAGATAAAGAGGCTTCCATATGTCAGATACTGAAGTATAGGAGAGTTTCTCCATGGAATAATTATGCCTGGAATTTCTCTCAGTAGATACTTTTAAATTATTTTATTTACCAGGAGCAATTTCTGAGTGTAGAACCAGTAGGTAACCCCTGAGCGCTGCCGGGTGTGACCCAAAAACAAAAACAAAAAATTTTTGAATATGCACACAGATTCAACACTACTTTGCCATCATATTTGAGCAAAATGCCTTTCCACATGAAATACAAGATAACTCTTAAAATTAACATGTATTTAAATCATGGTGACTAAAAATATTAAAATAAAATATAAAAGTAACTCTCAAAAAAAGCCAAAAAATTTTTGTATGTTTGAGAAAAAAAGGAATTGTAAATAAGAAAGCATTTTCACATTTGCAAGCAAATACAGTCTGTTGTGCTCACTTTCTAATTAGGTTTTGGAGATCTTAAGTTTTAGTTCATATTATTTTGAGGGTTTTAAAAGGTAACCACAGGGTTACCTTTATTTTTTAATATCTAAAGTATAATAAATTTATATCATTTTATATAATTTATATCAAGATTTAGCATCAATCTTATTACATAGCACATGCAATAAAAATGCATACTGAATATACTATTTTATTCCTTTCAACATCAAAGGTGAACCTATGTAGAAAATAGGTCTATTTTGAATTTCCTTACTAGAAGGCTCTTATTCTCAAATGCTTCTTTTAGGCTTATTTAACATTTAGTATGTCCAACAATAGACATATTACTTATTTCCAGAGGACTCAATGAGGGTTTCCTCAATAATGGGACTTGGGTAAAGTGATCCAGTGTCTTTGGGTATAATCCCATTAACAAACTCATGGGCAGTCTCCTTAAATAGCTCTTTTGCTATTAGGAAGTTCATATTAAATAACAGCAGTTGGCTCATATATACATATATATATATGTATCACCTGAGAAGTATCACCTAGAGACAGCGAGGAAGAACAGACCCACTGATCTCCAAACTAAACTGATCTTTATATCCAGAGTGAAGTTGTGTTCACAACACATTGATGTGGATTGCTTTTAGCATTTGCATGGTGGCAACAGGGAAGACTACTAGAGATAAGCAGGTTGGTGGAATTCCTGCTTTTGAACTGGGGTAGCAATTAAACTTTTCTCAATAGAAACATTAAAATCAGTGTAGAGACCCATGTTCTAGCCCCAACTATCTTAATATAGGACATTTTTAATAGATCCTATCTCCCCTCACCTGTCAGGACACCTCAGACAAGGCACCACCTTTTTCTGGGTTAGGAGTCAAGCAGAGTCCAGAGGACTGAGATATGCTTGCTAGGTGGTATGGAAGTCTCCTTACAGATAAATAGGCCGCAAGCACCGAAAATTGTTGGGGACCCAACAATAGTGCATTTCCAGAAGTCAACAACAGATGTCAATGAGAAGGGAATCAAGAGAGGGATGAAGGAGACAGGGGCACTGGTGATGGGAATGTTGCACTTGTGAAGAGGGTTTTTTTTTTTATGACTGAAACCCAATAACAACCATTTTTGTAATCACGGTATTTAAATAAAGATATTATTAGGTTGAAAAAAGAGAGAGTGTTCTTTAAATCAGAAGGATGGAAGGAAGGAGGGAAGGAAGGGAGGTAGGAGGGAGGGAGGGAGGAAGGAAGGAAGGAGGAAGGAAGGATGGAAGGAAGGAGGGAGGGAGGGAGGAAGGAAGGAAGGAAGAAGGAAGGAAGGAAGGAAGGAAGGAAGGAAGGAAGGAAGGAAGGAAGGAAGGAAGGAAGGAAGGAAGGAAGGAAGGAAGGAAGGGAGAGAAGACAGACAAGAAAAAGAAAGGAGCCCTTGGTTTGTGACCAAAGAGAAGTAAATTATTTCGCACAAAAGACACAACACAGAAGAATCTCACAGAGTGGGATTTTTGCAAGGAAAGTGTTTGCAATTTCTCTTCAGCACCATACAATATAATGTAAGGAATCAAAGTAATCATGCCTCCTCTTACTTGGAAATCTTCCATACTTGCATCCTCACTCCTAATTTTTTATGCAAAATGTTTATCAGGAATTCAAGCTCCAGGAACTTCCCTAGATTTTTATCTTGTTCCCTCTGCTTATAAACAAATATAATTAGAGAGAACTCACTAATGTAACAGTTATAAACCTTCTACTTCTTTGAGGTCTTCAGAGTCTTTTCTATTATCTAAATTTAACCTTTTGTCTTGAATCGTTTATCTCCTTATATTCTTTTTTGAATTCATTGCTGTTTACTGATACCTATTCCCTTTGTAAAAATATACTCCCACATATATTTTTATTAAGAATAATTCCTTCTAATGTCAACCTTATTTATAGAAGTACTAGAGATGATCACTTTCTACTTTCATATACATTAAAATGATTTAATAATCTGATAACATTTTTAAAACCTATGAATAGTTTTGTCAAGGTACATATCTGTACTAAGGCATGTAATGAAAATACCAATAATAAATGAAAATCATTTTATTAATTTTACGGATATTACAATACATTCAAGGAACTTGCTTTCAGAAGTATTACTTAATTGAAGCTATTGCTGAAAATGAAGCTGTTGCTAAAATTGAAATCAACATTGGATTGGAACCATAGCTGAAATTTTATTTAATTACAAAACTAGTATAACATAATATAACATGAGAATCAAACTATTACAAATTAAGTACACTATCTTTTGAATTTTAAAATTTCTTATTCCTTTTTTGTTTGTTTGTTTGTTTGCCACACTCTATTGTGCCCAATTTGAACTTATTCCTGACTGTACTCGAGTCACTCTTGGGGTATTCTTCATTACTAGATCAACTGACCCTGAATTAACTAATTGCAAAATCAAGCACCTTGTTTGCTGTTCTTTTCTCAACCCCTTGATCTTCAACTTTTCCAACTCATCCATTTTTAACTTAAAAATATTGGTGTTTAGGACTGGAGTGGTGGCGCAGCAATAGGGTATTTGCTTTGCATGCGAATGAGCTAGGATGAACTGTGATTCGATCCCCTGATGTCCCAGATGGTCCCCCAAGCCAGGAGTAACTCCTGTGTGTCACCAGGTGTGACCCCCAAAAAAACCAAAAACAAAATAAAATAAAAATCGATGTTTACAGCAATTGACTTACTTAGGAAAACATATATGAAAACTCTATGCAAACAAATCACAAAATAAGAGATATTTTAAATAATTTTATAATTAATTCATCTAAATAGTCAAAAATATATATTGATTTATTTAATAATATGAAAAGCAATACAAATTGGATAAGTCAGAACTCGGGATCTATTCATATACTTTTGAACAGTGTTTAAGCTCTCCTAACTTCAGTTGTATTTTTTATTTTGAAACTATACCAGTAATGACTAGTTTGAGTTGCTTGACCTTAGTTGGCCTTTCATACCTTTGTAGATGAAAATGTTACTTCAGTCCCCCTGAAATCTATCTTCCTTAGGTAAATAAGCAGAAACCCCATCGTAACTGCATCTGAAAATATTGCTGTATCCATGATCTTTCTAGCACATTCAAAGGAGGGTATTATGGCCTGCATTAGGAAGCATTGTCTTAGACAATTGTATCAAAAGTACTAGCACAGTACTTGACAAAGGATGAGGTTTGCCATGGTATAAAGTTTCTATGCTACTTATAAAAATACATTTTTGGGGGGCTGGAGCGGTGGCATAAGTGGTAAGGTTTCTGCCTTGCTCGTGCTACCCTAGGACAGATTGCGGTTCAATTCCCTAGCATCCCATATGATCCTCCAAGCCAGGAACAATTTCTGAGCACATAGTCAGGAATAACACCTGCATGTGAACATGTGTGGTCCAAAAACCAAACACACACACACACACACACACACACACACATTTTGCATTTTGTTGTCTTTTTTTTTTTATTTTAAACTTGATTGATTGATTGGTTTGGAGACACACCCTGCGGTGCTCAGGGGCTACTCCTGGTTGTGCGCTCAGAAATCGCCCCTGGCAGGCTGGGGAACCATATTGGGATGCCGGGAATCGAACCTGGAGCCTCCCCCATCAGTCGCATGCAAGGCAAAAGCCCTACTGATGTTCTATCTCTCCAACCCCACATTTTGTTATCTTAATCGGTCCACTTTCTAGGCAGACTACTCTTGGTTGATTTTTTTTATGTCACTGCTTTTTTGTTCTAATAGTTACTTTACTCAATGTGCAAAAAAACAAAGGTTTTCCTTGAGAATTTGTTTCAGTAGTCTTCTTGATTTAAGTAAGGTTGAAGTTGAAAAGCAGATAAAACGATCTGGGGCTGGAGCAATAGTACAGCTTATAGGATGTTTGCATTGCATGAACCGACCTGACTTCATTTCCCAGCATCTCATTTGGTTCCCTGAGCCTGCCAGAAGTGATCCCTATTACAGAGAGAGAAGAAAGCCTTGAACACAACCAAATGCACTCCCCACCAAAAGAAAAGTGGACAATTTATGAATTATATGATGTTGAGCACATTTTGCTTCCAACAACTCATAGAAGTGTTTCCATCTAACTTGTAATTCGTAAATTGACTCCATGTGGCTGCTCCATATAGGTCAAATCAGTCGAACTACTTTCGCCATCAACTCATGCAGGAGATTGTATGATCTTGAAACCTGTAATAAATCAGTGTCAGTGTTTATAAACGTTGATTCATTGTTGGACTCTTTTTCTGTGGGTGCTGTGTCTCTTCTATAAATGGATAGTATTTTTCTATTTTATATCTCTGTTATGCAAGAAATTAATTTATTTTTCCTGACAAGTGTCAGCATTGACCAATAAAATTATTCTGCAACCTTTGGTTTCAACAATGACATAAACCTGTGTTCTTACTTAGGGTCTTTATCATAAAGGTATTAATCATATCTCACAGTATTTGCATTTTAGGGTAATTACAGACTAATGAGTATGCCCTTTATGTGATATTTTAGTTCACATACCTTTATAAATATTTCAGCTTTGTGATAATTAAGTAAATGGTACACTATTAATTACAAATGCAATCAGTGATATAGTTAAAGTATTTTAACCCAGTACTTTTAATGCTCTAATGTTCTTTGAAAAATATTTCTGAAGCTATTTCTTATAATAAAATCATAAGTATATAGAACTTCATTGGTATAGCTAGATACATGCAATATATTTCCTACCCATCTATTTCTGTTCTTTAGAGAAGTACATACAGAAAAGTTTTCAAAAAATCATTTTTAGAAAAAAATTTTCATTAATAAAATAATAATTGTGCAAATATGTATCTTTATCATATCATGCAAGTCTTAAAGGCAGTTTTGTTTTTGTTTTTGTTTTTGTTATTGGGTCACACATGGTGGTGCTCAGGGGTTACTCCTGACTCTGTGCTCAGGAATCGCTCCTGGCAGGCAAGGGGTACCATAAGGGATGCTGTGAATTGAACTCAGATCCATCCCAGTTCTGCCACATGCAAGGCAAACTCCCTACCACTGTGGTATCACTCTGGCCCTTTAAAGATAGTGTTTATAT
>PVKC010017364.1:0-20247 GCA_004027635.1 Crocidura indochinensis | reverse complement strand
GTCTACAGTATTATTATAAAAGCAAAGCCAGATCTTGACTGGTTAGTGAGAACAAATTAAAATCTTTTTTTGGGGGGAGGGGTCACACCTGTCAGTGCTCAAGGGTTACTCCTGGCTCTGTGCTCAGAAATCGCTCATTGCAGGCTTGGAGGGACCATATGGGATGCCGGGATTCAAACCACCGTCCTTCTGCATGCAAGGCAAACACCCTACCTCCATGTTATCTTTCTGACCCAAATTACAATCTATCTCAGAAGTTTTTCATATATTCTATAAGATACATGTATGTACCTTTAATATTTTGTTTTGTGTTGTGTTTTTGCCCACACATGTCAGAGCTCAGGGGTTACTCTTGCCTCTTACTCAGAAATTTCTAATTCAGGGGACCATATGGTATACTGAGGATCGACCCCAGATAAGCAGTATATAAGCAAATGCCCTACCTGCTATGCTATTGCTCTAGACCCTTTTATTGTTGCTGATTCTGTTACTATATTTGCACCCCAATATATTTTTTACTTTGGGGGCACATCCAGCAACATTCAGGTCTATTTCTGGCTCTGTGCACAGGGATCACTCCTGATGGGACACAGTGGACCATATATAGTGCTGGGGATCAAACCCTGATCAGGCAGGTGCAAAGCAAGTGACTTGTCTGCTTGTACTACTCTCTCCAGCCCTCCCACCCCACCCCCACTTAGTTCTTTGCCTTTTAGACAAGGAACATAAATTTACAGTTTTAGTTAAAAAACATTATATAGTATAGTTTGTTTCTATCTGACAAGCAATTTTCTATAAAAATTCTGTGGATATGACAGGCAAGAAATATTTTGTGGCTGTCTGAATATCCTGGGATTCAGAGATTGGCCTCATAGTTTGAGCTAGAGAGTCCCCTTTTCTCTATGGTTTTCTAATCAAGATTCAGGACATTGCATTCCTCTCTCTCAGAGCACCCTCTGCTATGTATAACCTAGACTCACACATCCTTTAGTTAGACCCCTTGTCTGTGACTTCAGCCCCATCTGCCTCTGGCCCCCAATCACCATATTCTCCCACTATGGAACAGCTGACTCTTCAAGTGTTCTCCTTTTTTCCATGTTGCTCAGTTCCTCCTCGTACACTCACCAGAAGTCCCAACTTCCAACATGGCAGTAATTCCTAAAAATGAACATAATCCCATGGCTTTTGTGCTCAGATGACTTTGAGTCATGCCCATTGCTTTTAGATGTGTCTAAAACTCAAAACTCCTTGATTTGATATACAAAGCTCTTAGTCATCTAGTCTATGCATATTTAATTTTACACATCTCTTTCATATGCTTTATTTTTCTCTTGTCCCTGCTCTCTGACTTCTTTGAAAATCACACTTTCTCCTCTTTAGTTCAGATCAGCTTAAGGACTCACTTAAGTATGATAGTACATAGGGTAGGGTGTTTGTCTTACTTGTGGCCAACCCACTACCCCAGATGTTTTCCAAGCCTGCCAGGAATGATCCCTGAGCACCACTAGGTGTGACCCAGAAACAGAATAACAACAATAAAAAGACCGATACCCCTCCCCCCTCAAAAAAAAAACAACCAAGATAATACACCTGATAATCCTTTCCCACATCTCAGTTTGGGTAAGCTGTCACTGTTTTCTTGACTCTTAACCTACGATGACTGAGTCAGTAACTTGCAATTATCATTACCTCTTAATTTCTCTTCCATCTTTATGGGTTCCATGGATATGAAGGCTGCCGGTTTTTTTTGTTTGTTTGTTTTTTTTGTTTTTGTTTTTGGGCCACACCCGATGTCCATCGCTCAGGGGTTACTCCTGGCTATTCGCTCAGAAGTCGCTCCTGGCAGACACGGGGGACCATATGGGGAACCGGGGGATCGAACCGCGGCCCATCCTAGGTTAGCACAAGGCAAGGCAGGCACCTTACCCCCAGCGCCACCGCCCGGCCCCCAAGGCTGCCGTTTTTATAGAAGAATCATTGTGTCCAGTTTTTTAATAATCATTCAAAGGTTTGGATTAAAGGAAGTGACATTTGACCCTCAACTTACCGTGACTAATTGTTGGTTAAGCTTTAGACTCGGTTGAAGTCAGAGTTCATGTATTCCTTCCACATCAGTTATTATGAGCCAGTTTCTCTAAAATTTCTCTTAGCAAAAATTATTGTAGGAATCCCATCTTCCTAGATTTTCATCTCTAGCATGATACATTCATGATATGTAATTATTTTTTTTCTTTAATTGTGCTTTCCCGTGGGGTTCTAAGGAGCCAAAGGAATCCATGGTTTAGTAATCGTATTGAATGGGAAATACTTTTAAAACAGGTTGGGGAAGATAATTATTGGGAGCATAGAGAAGATAATTAGTTATTACATGAACGATGATGGTGTAGAGAGGGGTTTTATGAAAATAAAATAGCTGGCTTTTTTTTTTTTTTAATTCTTTCATCTCAGGCATAGCAACTACTAGGATAGAGGGTAACTTTCCCTTTGGATGGGCCTTTAAAGTGAATATTGTACATGTACATCAACTGTCTTTGGAAGGTTTTCTTTTTAACTGGTTTTTCCAGGGTGGGGAACCTAATTAAGATAGATAAAGAAACTGAAGGTTTTTATAAAGTACATAGAGAAGAAAGCAGAACTCTGTTTTTACATAATCACTTTATGTTTCTTTAAGAACATTGGGAAATGAAATATTTTGAGGACATTATCAAGTAGCCTACTTCTCCACACCTTTCATGTTACTTCCAGCATTCTACAAATGTTATTAATAAAATTCTGCCAACAGCAAAAATTTTAGGCTGCTGAATTTAGCCTCTAAGTCCTTAAGAGTTCATTTTACTAATCTTTCCAATCTTAATCTTTGATATGTTCTGATAAACAAGTTAAAAAATATTTTTCTTGGGACCCGGGAGATAGCATGGAGGTAAGGCGTTTGCCTTTCATGCAAAAGGTCATCAGTTCGAATCCCGGTGCCCCATATGGTCCCCCATGCCTGCCAGGAGCAATTTCTGAGCATGGAGCCAGGAGTAACCCCTGAGCACTGCCGGGTGTGACCCAAAAACCAAAAACCAAAAAAAAAAATTTTTTTTCTTTTTGAGCTATACCCAGCAGTGCTCAGGGGTTACTCCTGGCTTTGCATTCAGAAATCGCTCCTGGCTCGGGGATCTATGGAATGCCAGGAATGGAACCCAGGTTCGTCCCAGGTTGGAAGTGTGCAAGGCAACCACCCTACCTCTATGCTATTGTCCCAACCCCAATAGTCTGTTCTATGCAATGCGAAAAGTTAATATTTTTCTAAGTCCAGGGAGCAGTTTTTGTGGTTGACTGATTTGGAGGCTTTGGGATTCCAGGGATACTTGCCATTTTGAGTCTCTTCTGTGATTTGCCATCTACTGGTGATTTTTTTTCTGCATGGAACAAAATGGCTGCAAAATTGACAAGCTCACATTCACAGAGGGCAAAGTGTGTGTGTGTGTGTATGTGTGTGCGTGTGCGTGTGCATGTGTGTGTGTGTTTGTGTGTGTTTTAGGAGCGAGGAAACTTTCCTATAAGGGTAATCAAAAACACCTGACATCACTGTTCAGCACTTTTTATCCCTTTTTGTTTTTATGTGATACGTAGACTTTAGCTTTTCTTAATTTCGTTATTTTTTTTAGAGAGTGGTTGTTTGTATTCACTATGCAGCAATATTCCTGGAGGAGCAAGTTTAAAATGTTCTTATCCATGGGGCTGGAGTGGTGGCGAAAGCCATAAGGTGTCTGCCTTACATGTGTTAGCCTAAGACACACTGTGGTTCGATCCCCCAGCATCCCATATGGTTTCTCAAGCCAAGAGTGATTTCTGAGCACATAGCCAGGAAGGAGTAACCCCTGAGTGTCACCAGGTGTGGCCAAAACAAAACAAAACAAAAAATCATATCTAGAGGAACTAGAGAGACAAAAGAGAGGTAAAAAGAGTTGGCCTTGCATATCCCTGGTACTGCATATGGTCCCCAGCATCATCTGAGTGGTGGTCCCTGAGTTCAGAAACAAAAGTAAGCCCTGAGTACCACCCACTGTGACCCAAAAACAAACAAAAATCATACCCAGAACTGGGAATTAGTGACTTGAAGAGACCTCCTACCTTACCTACCCGAGGCTCTGATCCCTTCACTTCCCTATCCTAAGACAATCCTGGTGCTTTGGCAAAGTGTATGACCTTATTCCATCCCCCACCCCAAGTGAGTTTCACACTCTTGTGTGTAAGCATGGCAGCCAAGTATGCAACCACTAACATCGAATTGCAAGAAAGGAGGGAATAATAATCAAATATGTGTACCAGAGCATTTCCATTATATACAAAGACTTCTATATTTTAGAGCCACACGCAACTGTACCCAGAGCTTATTTCTGACTGCACTTAGGAATTGCTCCTGATGAGCTCAGGGGACTATATGAGATGCCAGGAATCAAACCCAGGTAAGCTGTGTGCACGGCAGAGGCCCTACCTGTTTTACTGTCTTTCCAGCCCTCATGCAGCATTTTAAATACTCTTCATGAAGAACATTCTTAATAGCCCAAATGAAATTTTCACTTGCCACCAGTGATGCTTCCACCCTGAAAAATGTAGTTCTATGTGGGGAAAAATCTTACAGTGGTGAGAAATTTAGCCATCAGACTCCAGGTTCCCCATGGAAGCTGTAATTAATACAGTTGGATGTGTATAGTATATAGAGCTACTTTGGACACATGACTGTACTCTATTAGATAAGTACAGGTGACAGTTTTCACTCGTCTCCTGTGTTAGCATCTGCCTTTTCACAAATTAAATTGAATCATTGGAAGTAACGTGGCATATGGGTTTTGGTAACCCTCTTTCTTTCCCAGAGATGGGATTTGTGTTGTGAAATGACTGATAGATTAACGACACCACCTTCAAATGGCATATAAATGGAGCCAAATTCATGTGTTCTTTTTTTGTGGGGGGGTGGAGTTACTCCTGGTTATGCACTCAGAAATCGCTCCTGGTTTAGGGGACCATATGGGACACCCGGGGGTGGAACCATGGTCCATCCTAGGTCAGCCACTTGCAAAGCAAACACCCTACCGCTGCTCCACCACTCCGACCCCAAAGTCAAGTGTTCTAAGCACTGGGATTCTTCAGGCCTGTGGCCCTGCATTTCAAGGAATTTGGAGCAGAGGTGTCTTTAAGTCAGTTTTAAGTTCATGAAGTTCAAAAGGGATAGTTTGAATCCTGTGTCAATGGAGAAAAATTATGCCATATGCAAAGCACTCCTAGGGAAAGGCAGGAGTTCTCATTCTCTCTCTCTCTCTCTCTCTCTCTGTCCCCCCACCCCACCCCACCCCCACCCCCAGGTAAAGCTCATGCAGTGACAGAGATCACACTTAAGGCCTTATACATTGTAGATATTTGTTTTATACATAAGTCACATCCTCAGCCTCTTTGATGTTTTCTGTAGATTTACCCCCCCCCCTTATTTTTTTTAATATTTTGGCTTTTGAGCCACATTCTGCAGTACTCAGGGCTTGTTCCTGATAGCACTCAGGAATCATTCTTGGCAGTACCCCGGGACCATAAAGTGTCAGGGATGGAACCTGGTGGGTCTGTCATATACAAGGTAAGCACTTTCCCCACTGTACTATCTCTCCAGCCCATATTAAGCCATAGCTTAATTTTCCCTACCAATTCACTCAGATCTAACTAAGGATATTTATATATGTCAAGTAAAATCATTATTGACATATAAATTCAGTTCCCCCATTTAAATTTTGTGGTTTTCGGTATATTCAGAGTTGTGCAATATTATCAAAACATTTTTCAACTTCCCTGAATAAAAAAAAGTCTATAGCCACTGGCATTCCTACCCACTTCCTCTGAGTCGTCTCAGCTCTAGGCAATTTTTAATCCAATTTGCTCTGTAGGTGTACTTTAGGGTGGGTGGAGGGGAGGTAGCTTAATAGGTTGCCTGTGTCCTTCTGTCTGAAAGTTTGAACTCAAATGAACAATTGACTTGGTTCCCACGTGGGTTCAGGTTCAAGTTTTCTTTCTTTTCTTTTTTGTTTTGTTTTGTTTTGTTTTGTTTTGGGGTCACATCCGGTGGTGCCCAGGAGTTACTCCTGGCTCTATGCTCAGAAATCGCTCCTGGCAGGCTTGGGGGACCATATGGGATGCCGGGATTCGAACCACCATCCTTCTGCACTCAAGGCAAACTCACTAACTTCATGCTATCTCTCTGGCCCCTCAAGTTTTTTATTTCTCAAACAGCAATTGCTGGACTCTTGATTTCTTTTCTTGTTGTCTTTCTCAACTTACTTGGACTAGAATAGAGCAAAGAGCTCTGCAGAAAACTTCATGATTAAGTTCACTCCATTTGTGTTTTCCAAAACAACAGGAGATAAACTAGTCTTTCTCTTTGATGGTAACATGCAAAGAGTAATTTTTTAATCCACCATGACCTGAACAACCAACTAGGCACTGTTTTAATTGCTGCATGTCTGAATTGACTTACATTTGAGCAGAGATAAAGCTCATTGAGAGAGAAGAGAAGTTTATGGCAGATTTGGATTTGAACAGATGTTTTATCTTGTTGACCTCAGAAGCACATAATCTTGTGCTGCATTTTCTGCTCAGAATTTCTGCATATGGACACTTTGAGCTACCCACAGCTATATGAGCTCTCAGCTTGTATTATTTGCATATGGTTTGGTATGATTTGCATACAAGCTGGTAGAATTCTCCATCTGTAAAGGAGAGAAATAATAGAGCTTGACAAAACCTTTGTATCAGGTAATTCTTACTTAAAAGGGGTTTAAATTTCTATAAAGCAAATTAGTTGATATGTCATTCATGGGAAATAAATATTTGTCTTTTCCTCTTCCATCTGATGACCTTCTATAGCTAGAAGTCATTAATTCTCTGGGTATTTTGGGGAGTTTTATTTTTGTGCCTCTTAGCCATCTTTCCTCCCCGGAGAGCAGTGACCACAGTGATGATGAGGGAAGTATCCCCAGCATTCCAGAAGATTTTTTAATGCATATTTACAACTAAATAAATTTGCCCTTTTTTCTTTCTTGTGCTTTATAGTGCCATATTTAATATGTTATGAACCTTTTGGTAAACAACAAAAAGAGAGAGGGGAGGGTTGCCAGTAGAAACATGTAGAAATATCAAAGGGGTAAGATCATTTTTAAATATCTGGTTAGATAACTATTTGAAACGATCTTCCAACTTAAAAGCTTTGTCTGGCCTTGATTGGAGGTATTTCTGCCTTGGTGCTGGGGGATCCTTCTTGTGGTGTTTATCGTGGAACATGTGGTGCCAGGAATTAATATGAAAAAAACTATACCCTGAAAAACAAAAGTGTTGAACCATAAATTTGTTCCATCTCTTTTCTTTGAATCTCATACTTTGGGAGAGTGTATTTAGTGCACTGTTACAGTAATAAGGATCATAATTTTCAGAAACTTTTCAAAGCTACTCCTAAAAATATCTTTTAGATTATCAATTTTTTTTTAAAAAATTTATTTTTATTTAAACCCTTGTGATTTACTAAGTTAATCTGCTTGGTTTTAGACATACAATGTTTCAGGACCAATTTCACCACCATTGTCAACCTCTCTCCACCAATGTTCCCAGAGTCCATCTCATGTCACCAACCCCTGTCCCCGCCTGCCATCAAAATAGGTGTCTTTTAAAGTTATCAACTTTTTTTTTAACTTGTTTTAAGATTTAATTTTAGTCTAATTAAAACCACTTGTAGTATTGGTTATTTTTAGAGTTTTCTAATGCAAGACACATTCCTTTTCACTACAATTATTTTTTATTTGTTTCAGTTTGGAGGCTACACCTAGCTCTGTGCTCAGAAATTGCTTCTAGTAGGGTAAGGGAACCAAATGGGATGTCTGGGATTGAACCTGAACCAGCTGCATGCAAGGCAAATGCCCTCCCTTC
Organism: Crocidura indochinensis; assembly: GCA_004027635.1. Lineage (NCBI taxonomy): Eukaryota > Metazoa > Chordata > Mammalia > Eulipotyphla > Soricidae > Crocidura > Crocidura indochinensis. The sequence goes on along the minus strand of PVKC010017364.1, from coordinate 12,300 downwards.
TGTGCTGTCTTAAAAGATAAAGTTATATCTTTATTTAAGCACCATTACACACATATTTGTAGTTGGGTTTTAGTTATAAAAAAGGATACTCTCCTTCACCAGTGCAATATTCCCACTACTGATGCCCCCCCCCCCGTTTTGATCCAGATTAAAAAAGGCTTATCAAATGGTTGCTGGTGAACAACCGCAGCGAATCTAAGTATGTGTATGAAAAGTAGAGGACAAAGGACTTTAATGTTTAAGAACTAGAGCACAGACACTCACACTCTGGTGTAATGTGCACTGTACCATACTGAACCTCAAGCACGGTCCTGGTTGTGATTGCTCTGTGCACATTCCAATGTAGTCTGCAGTCAAACTGGGCTTTACTGTCTCTCACTAGAGGAGCAGAGGGGAATGATCCAGACCTAGCCAGTCATTTTCTGGAGAAAAAGTTAAAGCAACAGCTTTAAATTGAAATAGAGTTAAAATCTAGGGTTAAGAAAACATTTCATGGTGTGACCACAAGTTAAAATTTTATTTATTTTTTTTGGTTTTGGATCACACCCGGCAGCGCTCAGGGGTCACTCCTGGCTCTACGCTCAGAAACCACTCCTGGCAGGCTCGGGGGACCATATGGGATGCCGGGATTTGAACCACCATCCTAACCTCAGTAACCAGACTTTGTCACTAAATTAAGAGATTTATTTCCAAAATTATGTATTGAATGCTTCTTTATTTTTTTTTTTATATTTGGTTTGGCTTTGATTTGAGGTCCATACCCAGCAGTGTTCAGGATTTTTTCTGGCTTTCCACTCAGAAAACATCTTAATGGTGCTCAAGGAACCATAGAGGGTGGTGGGGATTGAACCCAGGTCAGCCAAATTCAAGCACATGCCCTACCCACTCTTCTGTCTCGTTGACCCCACCTACCTTTTGCTGAGCAGCTGTGCAAAAATAATGAAAGGACTGAATCAGGATGGTAGATCTTATATCCGTCATGATAGATCCCTGATCCCTGACATCAGTGATGTCAGTGTTCCATTCATTGGTATATTTATTGCTGTGATTTTCTAAGTCTGTTTAAGAAACCTGTTTTAACAGTTATGCAGACCTTTGAAAAAAGATGTGCAAGAGACCAAAAAGGGTACAACAGGGAGGGCTCTTGTCTTACAAGTAGCCAACCTGGGTTCAGTTTGCATCACCACATATGTGACTCTTAAGCACTGAGCCATGAGTAATCCTGATCAACAGGATTGGCCACAAAATTAAAAAAATAAAAAGTAACAAAAACAGGAGAAAAAATGTGCTACAAATATATTATGGAGGCCCATACTTGGCAGTCCTCAAGGGTTACTCCTAGTTCTGCACTCACTCCTGGGGATCACAGGATCATATTGGATGCCAGGCATGGAACCTGTGTCAGCCGCCTGCAAGGCAGACAGTCTACCCACTGTACTATATATAATACCAGCCTCTACAAATAAATATTTTTGATAATTTATTTACATGACTATGTTCTGCTATCATCAGTGATTCAATCAGTGGTTTTCAATCTTTTTCCTGGCAAATTACTGAAAAGTGAAATATTTTTGCAAATTACTAAGTCAAAAAAGAAACGCCATTTATAATAGTTCTGTTTATATGTTTTAAGGCAAATGTCATAAAAATGAACTTTTGTACTTCAGTTCATAATATGCTAGACATAGAACATCTAAACTGTAAGAAAGGAGAGTATCATTCATATTCTTTTCTGTGAATTCTGCTGCCAGTTCTTGGCTCCAATACTGGCTCACTTGTGACTGCAGCACTGGATTATTTTATGCTTCTAAGAATTGCTTTGGCATCTTGTCAGCCTCTCTAAGTTTTTCTTTATTGTCATTATTACCAACACTTCCTTAAAAGTTAAGCTGCCATATGATTGTTTCTCAGGCCCACAGTAGATGTGTGTGGATCAGAAGCAGTTCACAGGACCAGGACAGCCATTGAAAATTACTGAGCTAAACACTGAAGTCATCATCACTTGATGATATTTTATATAACTTGAGATTTTAAATATATATATGTATATATATTCCAGATTGTATTTATGTTGAATAAGGTGTTATAGAAATAAACATTTAGGGGCCAGGCGGTGGTGCTGCAGGTAAGGTGCCTGCCTTGCCTGCACTAACCTAGGACGGACCGCAGTTCGGTCCCCCGGTTCCCCATATGGTCCCCCGTGCCTGCCAGGAGCGACTTCTGAGCAAATAGCCAGGAGTAACCCCTGAGCGTCACCGGGTGTGGCCCAAAAACCAAAAAATAAAATAAAATAAAATAAAATAAAAAAAGAAATAAACATTTAAAAAGTCTAAATTTACTATAATATCATGTTTTTCTTGGCCCTTCGTTGAAATATAGTCCAGGATAATTTGCTCTTATCATCTATGTGATGTCAGGTCTTCTTACATTAGTGGAAACACTGTGGAAACAAGGCTGCTTTCTACTATCTATACTGGCTTCTACATTCTTTGTGCATTTAAAGAAATTTTAATGGCTTCTGAAAAAAATTTTTTTTTTTTTTGGTTTTTGGGTCACACCCGGCAGTGCTCAGGGGTTACTCCTGGCTCCATGCTCAGAAATTGCTCCTGGCAGGCATGGGGGACCATATGGGACACCGGGATTTGAACCGATGACCTTTTGCATGAAAGGCAAATGCCTTACCTCCATGTTATCTCCCGGGCCCCGGCTTCTGAAAATTTTTAAGGAGGAAATTTTTTTTCCTTTTTTGCTAAATCACTCTTGGTGATACATTTGGGGGGTGGGGGTCCATGTGATGTTGGGGATCAAAATCAAGCCCATTCATTGAGCCATTTGCAAGGCAAGTGTGTTTACTCCCTCACTGTCTCCATCCCCAATTGAGAAAGACTCTTAATATAGTTTGTTCAGAGTCAAGCCAGGAGAATCAAAGCACCACAAGGGAAATGTTAGAAACAGAAGTGCTTGCCATGATCTCATGTCTCCATGCTATTTTTTTTTCCTTGTTGACTCAGAAGAGCAAATATACTAAAGAAGGTATGAGAGATCTCAGTTTTCCTTTCCTTTCTCTCTCTCTATCTCTCTGTGTTTTTTGGATCACACCCAACTGTGTTCAGGTCTTACTCCTGGTGCTCAGGGATCATTCCTGGCAAAGCTTGGGGAACCAATAGAATAACTGGTATTAAGCCTTTGCCAGCTGCATGCAAGGCAAGTTCCCTACCTGCTGTACTCTTTCTTTAGCCCCTCACTCAAGATTTCCCAATGGGAGTTTTGGGAAAGTGTTTTTCCCAGAACTGTTGCTAATGTCTGACAATGGGTTAATGTTCATACAGCTTATTTACCCACTATAAGTGGCTATTTCTGAAAGTTGCTTTTCCTTTAAGGAAAAACATATAATAGTCAACATATAATAGTCAACTCTTCGTATTTTCCTCATTCTTTAATTGGATATTCTCAATTTTTTTTTAATTTATTGGACCAGGGAAATCGCTAATAGAGATGGAGGTCACACCTTTATCCTTGAGGTCCCCAGTTGAACTCCTATCACTCAATGGCCTCCCAAGCACCAACCCTTAGTAAGCACTGCTTTGAAAAAACTATGTTGTATATAGAACATATAGAACATGACAACATAGGCATGTGTATAAAAAGTACCGATTGAATTTATTCATTCCTTCCAATGTTTTATTAAAACTAATTTTGAAGATTGGCATTTGGAGGCTCAGAGAACTACATTCTCAGAAAACCAAACTCATTTTCTTGTTGCTCTTGCAAAGCCCAGAGCTCAGTGAGTATATGTGGGAGGAAAGCGCAGTCTGTTCGTTGCTATTGCCTGTCACACACCAAGTGGAGCACGGAGGTGTTCTTATCTGTCCTAGAGGGAAAGAATCTCACGAAGCTGTTTTGAAACTTAGCTAAAATAATGCATGCGAAAACACTGTAGATATGTACAGCTGTGGGAGTGTTTACTGTCTTGTTTTCATTTAAGATGAGAAATGCTTTATTCTGAAAACAAATAACCCAGTGAGATACTCTTTTGGTTTTTGGGCCACACCCAGTGACGCTCAGGGGTTACTCCTGGCTATACGCTCAGAAGTCGCCCCTGGCCTGGGGGACCATATGGGGCACGGGGAAATCGAACCGAGGTCCGTCCAAGGCTAGCACGGTAAGGCAGGCACCTTGCTTACCTCCAGCGCCACCGCCCGGCCCCGAGATACTCTTTTTTTTTTGTTTGTTTTTGGTTTTTGGGCCACACCCGGTGATGCTCAGGGGTTACTCCTGGCTATTCGCTCAGAAGTTGCTCCTGGCAGGCACGGGGGACCATGTGGGGAACCGGGGGATCGAACCGTGGTCCGTCCTAGATTAGCGCAGGCACCTTATCTCCAGTGCCACCGCCCGGCCCCCAGCAGTGAGATACTCTTGGTACAAACATGGGCATCAGTGCATTTCAGTGCTGAACGTAGTTCCCAGAAGGTTTGAGTTATAATCTGAGGGGTCCCTATTTCTGGAAATGCTATTGCTAACATGTATGGCAAGAGGTTGTGGCATTGGAAATATTATTATAGCTTCCTTTGACATCAAGTTTCTGGGCACTCACTTATGTGTTCTGTATCTCATTAGTAAAATTTTAGTAGCAACTAGGATACATAGAAGATCCTTCCTTCATATAGTTAACTAGAAGTGTCTTTCATAGCAGTTGCCTATTGTTCCCATTTATTATTATTCTCCTCCTTCCTCTTTAGTCTTGATTTTTTAAAAGTAGGTCAGGGCCTGGAAGACAGCTGTATGGACTGAGTGCATGCAGGAGGCCCTGGTTCAATTCATGGTACCTCATAGTCCCCTAAACACTTCTGTAAGTGACTTCTGAGCACAGAGCCAGTAGTTAGTTCCTGAGTACTCCCAGGTCTGGCACTAAAGCAATAAAAACTAAATTAGGTCCCAGCTTGCCTTTGAAAGCCCTTGCTATACCTCTCATACCATTGTCCCATCTGTTGAGGGACAGTGCTATCATCTAAGGATAGCATTCTCAATAACATCACAATTTGTACCATAAGTTCCATAGCTACCTTGTCTCTAAGCATAAAGAAATTGAACTGAAGATTCAGTGGAATTGTAAGGATCTATAATAATTGAAGTCAGCTACTGAATGTCCGAGCGTGGATTAGATTCATCTTGGAATGAACTTGCACATTCAATCTGTCATCTCTGATTATTGAATTGTATATAGTTGGTTTCCTCCTGCCTGTTAGGACCACAGCTTGTGGCTATTCATGCTGTTACAGAACAGTAGCTTAGGCATTTCAACAGTTTTCACTCTCCTGTGGCTTGTTGAAGCTTGAAGGCTCAGCAAAGGTTTCCATTCAGTGAGAGCATGTACCTTAAGATTCTCATAACCCTGTTTTTTGGCCAGTATGTTTCTGTGGCAACAAGCCAAGGCATTTCTAAAATGTGTCCTTTGGCTGCACCACAGTTGGGCAGTGTTCATGGCTGACTTGGATGAAGGAGACGCCATTGGAATGGCGTCCAGACTTACTTGGCCTCTTACTACCTCTTCAGAACAATGTTCAATCAGTACTCCCTGGAAATCAATCAATCCCTGTTTAAAAAACAAACAAACAAACAAAAAAACAAAAAAAAAAACGCACACCTGCCGGTAGCCTTGGCTACTGCCATTGCTTGGATCTTCCAAAGACCCGGAGTGGAGGCTGTATAGTTCACTTTGGGATGCATTAGATCAGGGCAGCATTTTCCAACTGGGGGCCCCACATATGGGGGCCTCCAAATTATCTCTCTCCAGGAGAGCCAGAAGTGAAAATTGTGCAAATGGAGAAAAACCCCAAGTTAGAAGGTCAAGTTCATATTGCTGCCCCTGTGACAGTATTTCCTCTCCTTTTTAAGACACAGAAACAGAACTTAATTGTCCAGAAGAAATTCTGCACCAAAGAAGGTGTCACTTGGTGTATTGACTCAGAGTTTAATGGGATGAAAATGTCCCTTTCTATCAATCATCCAAGGTCAAGGGGAAACTTGGCTGTCTGGGCAAGTACAGTCCCAGTATTCCCATAGCAGGGCAGTTTCATGTTCATTGGGTGGAAAGCAAGTGCAGTCATCTGCATCTCCTTGTTGGCAGCTGTGCTGGAATGTGGCTTCTGTGCTCATGCATCTGAAAAAAAAGTGTATGCAATTTGATTCTCGAAAGTGAAAGGGGGGGGCTATTAGAACATAGGAAGAATCTGTGAAGTGACTTGGTTGACTTTCCAAGGAGGCAAATGTAGTGTGAAGGACACTATTGGAATGGTGCTCCTTGTGCTTCACAGGGTGCTCCTGTTGAAATGCAGATTGCTGGATGCTGGTGCTGCAGGCTTGTATCACCAGTTGGAGTCAGCTTTGACTCTGGATGTCACTGTTGCACCGTAAGCAAGTGCAGGTGACCAAATGAAACTCTGCTGTCAGGAGTGGCTGCATTCCAACGAGAGAAAGTAAAAGGAACTGTGTGCTGAACAATTAATTATTGCTCTTGGACTCTTGGGAGCCCTTATAAAAGCCCTGTGTCTCCTGTAGTGAGACAAATTAAGAAAGGTTTTAGGGACCTGGAATTCCAGTAGCAGTCTCCTTCTACATCTATAAAAGCAGACAGAGGAGGGGCATAGAAGGCTATGAAAATAAATAGAAAATTAGAAGCAATTCAGAAAGGAAAGTTTCATTTCTTCCTACTTCCATCCTAGGAAAAATGCTGTTCTGTGATTTCCTCCCTCCACATCTCTAAATAAAGACATAAAGCCACCACCAACTAGTTTGTGTGACAGTACTCTGACTGCTTGGTGTAGATAGGAGCACAAAAGGATGGATAATACCCAGTGCTACTCAGAGCTTACTCCTGGCTCTATACTTAGTGCCAGGGATCAAAGGGGTTAGCTATGTGCAAGGCAAGAATCTTAAGTCCTGTACTAACTCTGATATATATGTTACTTAAGCTCCATTCTTTTACTAAATGTTATCATCTGCAAAAAGAAACTTTCCATTTTGAGGGTATTCAGAGACCTTCTATTGCTAAATTATCACAAAGCAAGATTTTTCACCATATAACAGTGTATAGAATATATACATATATTTTAAGTACAGTTTTAGTTCTATGTAGTAGCACCAAAATATGTATTAATTAGGTATAATTTTTGTTTTATGCCCTGTATTTTTGGCATTCTTCCATGTATACTTGAATAGGTTTCAAAATAATTTTTTGAACTATACAATTCACAGTTGTCTCCAATAATTTCTGCTTTGGTGGTACTAATCTAAGGAATCTGACAGCCACCACTAGTGCTTATTTTGGCTTACCAGCATTTTCCTAAACATGTGCTTACTTGGGAGTTTGTGTGTGCTGTAGATATCTCTTGAGAGGCAGAAGGCATGCTTGATGTATAAGAAACTTTGGGGTCTAATTGTGAGTGTATTCAGGTGAGTTTGTTCTCTGTGTATTTGCTATATTAAAAACATTCTGAGGGGCTGGAGTGATAGCACAGCAGTAGCATGTTTGCCTTGCTTGCAACCAACTTCAGACAGACCCATTTCAATTCCTGGCATCCCACATGGTCCCCCGAAATTGCCAGGAACGATTTCTGAGTGCAGAGTCAGGAGTAACTCCTGAGCACCGCCAGTTGTGACTCAAACTCCCCACCCAAAATTAAAAAAAAAATAAATAAAAGCATTCTGAATGTAGTGATCTTGTTGATCCAGGGGCCAAAAAATCTGGCTTTATCTATATCTTTGTTCTGACTAATTTATTCCACCATATTCCTCATATAATGTAGCCAGTAATGGAGCTCTCTAAGCTGATCACAGATTTTCTCATGATCAAAGTTCTGTCTGGATGAGAGAATTAAAATTTGTTTCCTATTAAATTTGTCCCTAGAATTCATCCTTAATCCTCTATATAGGAATTGCATTTTGTGGGCCTAGAGAGATAGCACAGCGGTGTTTGCCTTGTAAGCAGCTGTTCCAGGACCAAAAGTGGTTGGTTTGAATCCTGGTGTCCCATATGGTCCCCCGTGCCTGCCAGGAGCTATTTCTGAGCAGACAGCCAGGAGTAACCCCTGAACACTGCCAGGTGTGGCCCCAAAAACCAAAAACCAAAAAAAAAAAAAAAAAAAAGGAATTGCATTTTGTAAAATTTAAATTACTGTGTCAGGGATGGAATAAACATATTGCCCCATGTTAGATTATTAAAATTGCTAAGTTAAATTTAAATTCAACATCTGTGAATGTGCATACAAAGATAAATATTGCGCATACAAACATGTTCATTGTTTTGAGAGCATGTTTACTCTATGATAGTAACAGTAGATTCTAGACTTATTGGTCCTCCCATACAGTTTTACTAAGACTTTACTAAGACACCATTTTACATAACACTTCTCTGTTATCCCTTAAAATGTATAGGCTCTTTTCTCATCTCTCAAATCCATCTCTTGGAATTGATTCTTAATATTTTATTGGATAAATACATAGAGCTGCATGTTCCACTGGGTAGAACAGAGGACAGACTCTATGCCGGAAGCCTGAGCTTGATTTCTAGCTTTCATAGTCCCCTGAGTACTGAGCTTGGAGTGTTCCCTGAATTCCACTGCCGTGACCTCCAAAATAAAAGTATATTCCACAAGTCATTTGGAAATAATTTAAATAGTCAATAATAATAAAAGATCAAATTTAATATGGCACAAATCTTAAGAGAAATCTCTTAAAATGAGATGTATCAAATTGCCTTAGAAAGAGAGCAGTCAATTAAAGAAATAAGAGCCCATTTGGGAAAACTTTACATGTTTGTATATGGATATATAAATATGGGAATGAATTGGAAAGGCATAAACCAAAGGCTTATGGTAAGGGTTTAGAACATGGGTTTGCTTTTCTTTCTTAATAGTGTTATATATTATTATCTTGTTACAGTGTGCAAAAGATGGTTGAATAGCTTTATTGAGAAGCTATAAGGGGTCATAGTGCCTGTTCTGGGATATGAGCTGAAGGGAGAGTCAAGGTCTGGCACTTTTACCATTCTTCAATGTTACTATAGAGATTCTTTGACTGGCCAGAGCCAGGAGCTGGGGAAAAAGAGAGGGATATCTATGTCCTGCAGACTCCTCCATGTTCATATATATGACCTTGGTTTATTTAACAGTAGCTGCCCAGAGAGTCATTATGTTCCCCTTGAGCCCAGGCTTTAGAGCAGGAGGTGGGAAGTGCCCAGCCCATTTTCTCACATGGGTCTGGTCCTAGTACATGATGTAGTAGACACATGTTCTCCTTTATCTCCTTGGCCACAGCCTGTCTGCCAGTATTGTGTGGCCCATGAATGATGTTATTAAATATTTAGATAGTAGAAGAAAAGGTTCCCTACTCTCATAGAGAATCTGACTTGCAGTATTTCTGCCTTGGAGGTGTTTTTGGGATTTCTCATCCAGTCTCAAAGTATCTGAGGCCCAGAGAATGTAAGTAACTGTTCCAAGGCCCTGAAGGTAGTTGACCCTCAAACTAAAATGAAAATATAGTCCCCAAGATCCCAGTCCTAGACTGTTTCTTTCCAGTTCCCCAGAATTTACTGTTGTGTAAGAGAACCCGTATTCATAAGCAGCTTTGAAGACTGAAGAGAAATAGTATTCTAACTAAGGGAGTAGGTTTTCTTTCATATCTTAGAGAATCTAAAGGTAGTTCAGTAGACTGTCAGCAATTCTTGCTTTCCTTGGCTTCAAACTCCTTGAGAAAGACAATAAAACTTCCCCTAGAGCAATGTCTTTGCTATAACCACAAAACATAGCTTGATTTGCAGGGTTTCAGAGGCCCTACAGTCCTTTCTCTACATTCTAAATGGTCTTTGTTTGATGTCCTCACCTTTCTGAAATTGTCTCTTCTTGCATTTAGACAGGTAGTATGAACTGGTTTTCATAGCTTTGTGGTGAATGTTTCTTGCCAAAATAATCATTTGCAAAGAGTTGAAGCACAGTAACCAGAAAAAAGAATGAATCTGCTCACATCAGATAATACTTTCTCGGTCCGGGAGATAGCATGGAGGTAAGGCATTTGCCTTTCATGCAAAAGGTCATCGGTTCTAATCCTGGTGCCCCATATGGTCCCCCGAGCCTGCCAGGAGCAATTTCTGAGCATGGAGCCAGGAGTAACCCCTGAGCACTGCTGGGTGTGACCCAAAAACCAAAAAAAAAAAAAAAAAAGAGATAATACTTTCTCTATATTCAATTGTTTGTTAGATTGACTTTCCAACAAAAGTAGAATTTATGTTATTTTCACAAACTCCTTCAACACCACATTTTAGTTTTGCAGCATGTGGTCTCTGTTCCTGTCACATAAATGATTTGTGATTACAACCAGGAACAGTGGCATATCCTTCATCTCATTGCTTGAAAGAGGACAGTCCCTCTGGATATTCAGAATATTCAGATTGAGGTGCACACAATGAGGCTGGCATTTCTTTGTTCTTCTCATGCCTGCCAGGAAAGATCAGTGAGAACAGAACCAGGAGAAAGCTTTGAGCATAGTGATGGTGATGTGGTTTGGGGGCATTGAACCTGAGTCATCTGTGTGCAAGGCAAGCATCCTACCAGCAAGACTGTCTCTCTGTTCTGTCATCACTTTTTTGTTTTTTGTTTTTTTGTTTTTGTTTTTTGGGTCACACCCGGCAGTGCTTAGGGGTTACTCCGGGCTCCATGTTCAGAAATCGCTCCTGGCAGGCACCGGGGACCATATGGGGCACCGGGGACCATATGGGGCACCGGGATTCGAACCGATGACCTTTTGCATGAAAGGCAAATGCCTAACCTCCATGCTATCTCCCGGTCCCCTGTCATCACTTTTATTTTATGTAAATTTTAAGAAAATTTTTATAAAATATAATATATTTATTTTAGGTGCCAAAATAATTTTCAACCAAGATACTGCAATACCTACCTTCTGAAGTTTTTTTTTTGGCATAGTTAATTATAATACACTTGTTCACAGATGAGTGAAAGCAAAGTTATTAAAAAAGGAAAGAAAAAAGTGGAAAAGAAGAGAGAGAAAAAGTACAGTTAAGCAAGCGCATTTGTGAAAACTTGTATCACCAATGAAGTTAATGCACTGGCAAAAGGTTTAGTAAGCTCTTGTTATATGTCCAGTCTGTTAAATTGGGGTGTTCTTTTATGGATGACAGCATCAAACAAATGAAGTTGTCTAGAAATTCAAAGCTACGATACTAAGAATTTTAGGGTCATATATTCTGCTGCAAGGCCTCCTCGAAGATGGTATAGCTCGAACCTGACAACTATATTTGTTGGTGTGGTTACAGCTACCAGGCTTTCTAGAAGAAGGGAGATGCTTGGGTGCCCACACTCACTTAAAAAAGGGGGGGGGGGCTGGGAGATAGCATGGAGGTAAGGCGTTTGCCTTTCATGCAAAAGATCATCGGTTCGAATCCCGGTGCCCCATATGGTCCCCCGTGCCTGCCAGGAGCAATTTCTGAGCATGGAACCAGGAGTAACCCCTGAGCACTGCCGGGTGTGACCCAAAAACCAAAGCCAAAACAAAACAAAACAAAAAAACCCAAAAAAACCCTGGTGATATCACTTGGCATACTTGAAGTGTGGTCCTATCAGCGTCCTGCAGGAAATCATAGAGGGTCAGTGATGAGGCAGGCCATTGGGAAAATGGAGATTCTGGGTGATGAAGGCCGCAAATGTTTCTTTGGCAGGGTAGGGACTTCCCCATCCTTTCCTTCTGAAGTTTTACTAAATTCTCAGATTGGTTTGTATTGAGAATGTATTGTGTTCAGGGTTTACTCTTGGCTCTGTGTTTGGATATCAATCTTGGTTCTCCTGGTGAATATTTAAGTTCTTCTTAGATCCCATCTACGGTGAGTAACTTAAGTGGCCTGTTTTGGTCAACTTTGCTATGACTGTGAGCTCCACAGGTTAGAAGGTCACAGATAAGGAAGCTGAATACCTAATAAGAAAATAGGGCCAAAGAACATTTTAGTGTCCCTATAAATTACTTGTGTTCTTATACAGGTCTGGGGCAAAGCTCAGATTCTGTTATTTTTGTTTTTGGGCAAAACAGATTGACACTCAGGGGTTACTCCTGGCTTTGCGCTCAGAAATCGCTCCTGACTTGGAGCCAGGGGATCGAACCTCGGTCCGTCCTAGGCTAGCGCTTGCAAGGCAGACACCTTACCTGTGGTGCCACCACTCTGGCCCCAGATTCTGTTCTTTTTTTTTTTTTTTTTTTTTTTTTTTTTTTTTTTTTTTTTTTTTTTTTTTTTTTTTT
>PVKC010017363.1:0-20253 GCA_004027635.1 Crocidura indochinensis | reverse complement strand
CAAGAAAGCCTGTGGACTGAAAAGCTGAGAGGTTAAATATGGTAAGCTTAAGGTATTAATACCTATTATTTTGGAGTTCTTCCCTTGGATTCAGTTATTTCCCATGTTATTCTTTACCTGTAATCTTGTATAGAGTCCCTAAGGGATTATTATGGACCTTTGTGGTAAGAGGTTGATTACGTACCTGTTCTCTCTACGTTGTTGTTTCTATTGTTTCATCTGTTGTTGATTTCTTCTTCTTCTTCTTTTTTTTTTTTTTTTTTTGGTTTTTCAGGCAACCTCCTTTTGGTGCTCAGGGATTACTCCTGGTTACACACTCATGAATCACCCCTGGCTTGGGGGGCCATGTGGGGTGCTGGGGATTGAACCATTTTTCTTTCTTGGCTACCACTTGCAGAGCAGGCACCTTACCTCTAATTGTTTCTAGGAGTTTTGCTGTGGTCTCTTTGGGGTTTTCTATGTATATCATCATATCATCAGCAAAAAGGGATCATTTGAATTCCTCTTTCCCAATTTGGATTCCTTTAATTCCCTTCTCTTGTCAGATTGCTATTGCTAGGACTTCTAAGATTATATTGAATAAGAGCGGTGAGTGGACAACCTTGTCTAGTTCCTGACCTTAGTGGAAATGCTTTCAATTTTTCGCCATTGAGGATAATTTTGGCTGTGGGCTTTTCATAGATAGCTGTAACTATCTTGAAGAAGGATCCTTCCAACCCTATTTTGCTGAGTGTTTTCAGCATGAATGGGTGTTGGATTTTGTCAAATGCCTTCTCTGCATCAATTGATATGATCACGTGGTTTTTGTTTTTCTTGTTGTTAATGTGGTGTATGATGTTGATTGATTTACATATGTCGAACCATCCTTGCATCCCTGGGATGAAATTCACTTGGTCATGGTGTATAATCTTTCTGGAGCAGTGCTGGATTCGGTTTGCTAAGATTTTGTTGAGAATTTTTGCATCTATATTCATTAGTGAGATTGGTCTGTAGTTTTCTTTCTTGGTGTTGTCTTTGCCATCTTTGGGAATGAGTGCGATATTAGCCTCATAGAAGGAGTTGGGGAGGGTTCCTGTCTTTGCAATGGATTGGAAGAGCCTGCGGATCAATGGTAGTAAGTCATCTCTGAATGTTTGATAGAATTCGCCTGTAAAACCATCTGGACCTGGACTTTTGTTCTTTGGGAGTTTCTTAATTACTTCCTCAATTTCCTCTGAAGTGATCGGCCTGTTTTGGTTTTCTAGATCTTCCTTTTCCAGTCTCGGTAGCTGGTATTTTTCCAGAAATCTGTCGATTTCTATTGGTTTCTCTATCCTGAGTATAGTTGTTCATAATATGACCTCATAATATGTTGTATTTCTTGGGGTTCTGTTGTAATCTCTCCCCTTTCATTTGTGATCCTATTAATTTGGGTGTTTTCCCTCTTTTTTTTTTGGTGAGTCTTGCTAATGGTTTGTCTATCTTGTTTAGTTTTTCAAAAATCCAGCTCCTCATCTCGTTGATTTTTTGTATTGTCTTCTTGGTTTCTATCTTGTTTATTTCTGCTCTGGTTTTATTATTTATTGACATCTGGTTGTGGTTGGATTTCTTTGCTGCAGTTGTTCCACTTCCTTAAGGTGATCCTTTAAATTGCTGATTTTGTCATTTTCCTCTTTTCTGACATAAGCTTGTATTGCTATGAGTTTCCCCCTGATTACTGCTTTTGCTGTGTCCCACAGATTTTGACAGATTGTTTCTTCATTATCGTTTGTCTCAAGGAATCTTTTTATTTCTTCCTTGAGTTGCTCTTTGATCCAGTTGTTTTTGAGTAGCATGTTATTTAATCTCTAGGTGTTTGATTTTCTCCATTGCTTCTTCTTATAGTCAACTTTGACCTCTATTGCATAGTGGTCTGATAGGGTGCTTCTGATGATCCATACACTTGTGGTTTTATGTAAGTTAGGTTTATATCCTAAGGCATGGTCTATTCTGGAGAAGGGTGGGTTTGACAAGAATATGTGTTTTTTTTTTTGTGTGGGTGGAGGGTCCTATATAAGTCTACTAGCCCTAGTTCTTCTAATTTTTCATTTAGGGTTCTTATTACTTTGTTATTTTTCTGCCTGCTGGATCTATCCAGTGGTGATAGTGGAGTATTGAGATCTCCTACTGCTATCACATTTCCCTTCATGTGTTTCTCTAGCTTTCTGAGTAATTGCCTCACATATTTAGCTGAGTCTACATTAGGTGCATAAATATTGACCAGGGTTAGTACTTCTTGATCTATTGTTCCCCTGATCAGTATGTAGTGACCCTCCTTGTCTCTGATTACTTTCTTGATGTTGAATGCAATTTGGTCTGATATTAGGATGGCTGTCCTTGCTCTTTTTTGTTTTCCATTGGCCTGAATAATTGATTTCCACCCTTTTATTTTAAGCCTGTGCCTATCCTGCAGTTGTAGGTGTGTTTCTTGAAAGCAGCAGAAGTCTGGTTTATGTTTTCTATTCCAGTTCTCTAGCATATGCCTTTTAATGGGAGAGTTTAGACCGTTAACATTTAGGGAGACTATTGACAGAGAGGGCTGGTGTGTAGTTGCATGGTGTAGGGTTGTTGTTGTTACAATCGGGGATTTGGGTTGTGTGTTTCATCTTGGAGTATGTTCATTAAGATTGGTTTTGTTTGAGCGAACACTACAAGGTCATTTTCATTTGAGAATGTTTTTAGTCTTCCTTCCCATTTGAATGAGAGTTTTGCTGGGTATTGGACCCTAGGTTGGAGATTTCTTTCATTCAGTCATTTAAATATGTCATTACACATCTTCTTGCTTGAATTATTTCGAATGGAAGATCTGGGTTGATTCTTACGTCCCTTCCTTTGTACTTGAGGTTTTTTTCTCCCTTATTGCTTTAAAGAGTTCATCTTTCTCTTTGCTTTTTGCCATTTGGATTACTATATGTCTTGGTGTTGTTTTATTAGGGTCTATTTTATTGGGAACTCTTTTCACTTCCTGGAATTGCACCTCAGCCTCTTTCCAGAGGGTTGGATATCCCTGATCACTTGTTCTTCTCCTTTCCCTATTTCCTCCCCTTTTGGTATACCTACAATTCTTAGGCTATTTCTTTTGTAGTTGTACATTAAGTACTGGACTTTCTGTTCCAGTGCTCTGCCTTTTATTTCCTTGTTGGCTTCCTGGTCATTTTTAGATTGCAGTTTTTCTTCAAGTTGCTTTATGCGCTTCTCCAACAGTGAGATTCTACTCGTGTGGCTTTGTATATTATTTTTTATTTCTTTAAATTCCCTTTGTATGGAGTCACTCATATTCTGTAGCATTTCTTCTTTAAGTTGGTTGATTTTTTTCATCCATGGTTTTTTGGTATTCGCTGGCTAGTGCTTCTTTGATTTCATGTACCATGATTTGCATTTGTTCTCTCATGGCTGTTTTAAGTCTTCCTCTAGGGTATGTTCGTTTGGGGGGACTTGGAAACTTGTTTGGGTTTCTTTCTACTTCTGCGGATATTAGGGTCTTCCTTGGTTTAACCATATTTCTTGCAATTCTTGTTGTAGCTCACTTTTGTCACCAGTCTGGTTAGATATAGGTGTTTCTGGCTTGTTTGATGGTTTGCTTCCAATTTTATGGGCTATTTATTATTAAAGGTTTTGGTGCTGGGTCAGAGCTAGTTTGGCCTATATGTTGGTAAGCTATCTTTGTGCCAGTTTCCTGGCTTGGCGTGGGTGGGCGGGGCTTCCCCAACTCAGGTGTCCGAGGAGGGACTTCTAACTCCTTTCCGGCTGGTGTGAGTGGGCGGGGTTTTCCTACCTTAGCGGAGGGGGGGCGCAGAGTGGCCTCTAAGACGCTCAAGCAGTTCCTGGCTCAGAGCAGGTGGGTGGAGCTTCCCCAACTCAGATGTCCGAGGAGGGACTTCTAGCTCCTTTCCCAGGCTCTCATCATGTTTTTTACAGTGAGCAAAACAAAGTTTAAAGTTGATTTTAAAAACTCAGTAAGTAAAATGAAAATGATCTCAGCTTCATTCTTTTTATCTACACGGCACACTGGAATTCTATCTGACTCCTATTCTTCATTATATTGGTTAAGAATCTTTCACTAAGATTTTCACCTCGAAAATAAAACTAATATCCTTTCTACTTGCTACAAGATTGCTGAGGCTTTGCTTTGCTTTGCTTTTCCTGAGGCATTTATTTCGTGAGTAATATTCATGATGTAGCCTATAAATTTCTATGACAAATCATGGAAATGCTTTTGCACAAAGCTTTAAGAGGTAATATTAATTAAATACATCTTTTCACATGGGATCATGTAACATCTATTGCTAAGTAATTAAGAATGGAGACATAAACTCATTAGATGAATACTGTAAAAATGAAAATGTTCAAAAGTTATTGATTGTCCATATATTACCACCTCAAGTGAGAGAAATTGCAAATCACTAAGACAAATGTTGCAAAAACATGAGGAGAATAAAAAATATTCTATGTGAAAATTGATTAAACTATTGCTTAAGGAGTCCTCTTATTCAAGAAAACTTTTTTGTTTTGTTTCGTTTAGTTTAGTTTTGAGTCACACCCGGTGACTCTCCAGGGTAACTCCTGACTCTGTGCTCAGAAATCATTCCTGGCAGGCTCAGGGGACCATGCAGGATGCCAGAATTCGAACCACCTTCCATCCTTGATTGGTTGCTTTCTCTCAGGCCTCCTTATTTTTTTATTTTAAGAGATTTCTGAGCGTAGAGCCAGGAGTAACCCCTGAGCACTGCTGAGTGTGACCCCCCCCAAAAAAAAGGAAACATGATTTTTCAGCATGTCATTTAGTTTTCAGAATTTTTCAAAAACATTTTATATCCTATTTTTATCTTAAGGACTAAAATGTCAAGGCACTAATATTTTAGACAGATTCACCACTTACCAAATTTATTTTAGAGTAATCTTTTTATTTTAAATGTACACACTTTTACAAGTGTGATTTGCAAGATTGTTAATAGTTTTCGACATACAACTTTACCACTCCAATTCTACTACTAGTATCATCATCTTTCTATCAATATGCAGAGGCTTCCTCTCTCCTCCAGCTATCCTTCTTAATATTTTTTTGATTGCATCCTCACACCTAGCAATCCTCAGGGCTTATTTCTCTCTCTGTTCCTGTGCTCAGTGATCACTCCTGAGCTCCTTAGGGTGCATAAGATACCATATGCTGTTCCATGGGATGAAGATGAAGTCTACCACATGTAAGGCAAGTGCCTTTAAAAACTATACTATCCATCTCAATAGACACATTATAAATTTAATTACTTAGTTTAGACTCCATACTTATAATCGAACTAGCGCTAACCATTTAGAGACCTCACCTCTCTCTCATTAATGTATTCAAGACCTCTGACCTTTGCCCTTTTGTTACCTTTCATCTGCCTGTTCATATTTCCCCCCTCTATTTCTCTTTTTTACCTAGCATTTTTATGTCTATAATATATTTCATACCTTTCATCCTTTTATCATATTATTCTATATATAGAGATGTTAATATAATATCTAATATTATATATAGATATATAATATATTTATAATATACAAATAAATATAAATATATAATATTATAAATAATATTATATAAATAAACATAAATATATATTATATATAAATATATATATAATGTTATATACAAATATATATGATATATATTTATAATATATAAATAAATATAAATATTCTATATTCAGGGGTCTCAAACTCGCAGCCCGAGGGCCGTTTCTGGCCCTCTGTACAACATTGTGTGGTCCTGCCCTAGAGGAATTTTATTTTGTTTTGTTTTGTTTTAGTTGTTTTAGTTGTTTGGGTCACACTCCTCAATGTTCAAGGCTTACTACAGACTTTGCACTCAAGGATCACCCTGACTTTGCCTCCTGCGGCCCCCAGGTAAATTGAGTTTGAGACCCCTGCGTAGATAATAGAGAACATCTGATGTTTGTCTTCCTTATGAAATACATTACCTAACAAGACATCCTCCAGGTTTATTCAAGTGGCAGCAAATATAATTTCTATTCCCCCTGATTTATTTAGAGCGGGCATTTAAATTTATATACAAGTGATATTATATACAAATAAAATTTAAATTTATATACAAATAATACATTTTGTTATGTATGTGTATGTATAAAATGATACATATTATCTGAAAGTCCAGTACAGTGCCCACTTTAAAATAAATAATAGGTAAGAAAATTTTAGCCATGTTTTTTTGTGTACATATCTTTTAATTTATACTAACCTATGGGTATAATTGTTGGGTCATGTTGTTATCTTTATTTGAACTTTTAAGGAACTGTCAAAAGATGTTATGTGTGACTGAATCATTTCACATTCCTTTAGGTTTTGTTTTGCTTTGTTTTTGTTTTGGGGCCACACCTTGCAGCACTGAGGAATTACTCCTGGATCTGGGCTCAGAAATTGCTCCTGGCAGGTTCAGGGGGATCATATGGGATACCAGGGAGTGAACCTGGGTCTGTCCCGGGTTCATTGCTTGCGAGGCAAACGTCCTACCAATGTCCTTTCACGCTGGCCCCTACTTTTACATTCCTAATTAAGACTATATGATGGTTCCAGTTTCTCAATATCCTCTCCAACAATTGTTATTGTCTTTTTTATTATGCCCATACTAGTAAATATATAGTATTTTCTCATTTGTATTGTGTGTTACTTGATGACTAACAAAAGCAAAGCTTTTATCACATGTTTAGTGCTTTTTTGCATCTTTTCTGAATAAATAAAATCTATTCAAATATTTTAACCATTATTCAGTTAGATTGCCTGTCTTATATGTTGTAGAGTTTATATATAATTTGAAAACAAGTATATTGTAAATGAGATGTGCAGATAATGTCTCATAGTATAGGCTGTCTTGACACTTTCCTGGCAGTATCCTTTGCAACAAATCGATGGTACACTTGTTTATATTCTTTTGCTTTACAATGCTGTTTGTGCATGTTTTACAAATCATTGCCTAATTTAAGGTCAGAAACATTTACTCCTATATTTTGTTTTAAGTTTTTTTGACGTTTCAACCTAAGATTTAGGCCTTCAATCATTTTCAGTATCTTTTTGCCTGTTTATAGTGCATAGGCTCAACTTTATGTGGATATTTAGATTTCCCAATATCTTTGGCTAAATATACCTTTCCATTTTAATTTAGATATCATGATTAACAATACTATTAATAATTGAGTTTCAGCAACACAATGTCTCAACTCTAAACCACCACTAAGGACAGTATATTCCCACCAATGTCTCAAGTTCCCTCATAACTGGTGTCCCACAACCTTAGCAAGCTTGTTAATTTTTCAATGTACTTCTTATAGTTCGAAGCACATGCTTACAATACATCCAAGTCTTGGTGAAGAGGATATGGGAAATAGGATGGGAACAGAGGTGGAGGGAGGACAATTCGGTGATGGGAATTCCTCTGATTTTATGTTAATATGTACCTAAAATATTATTGTCAATGATATGTAAGCCACTAGGATTAAAATAAAAATTATATTAAAAAACAATATATCCAAGTCTCAGGGTTTTGATGTATGCAACCACCTTCCCTCTATGACATTTAAGTCTCTAAGATCCTCAACCTATAGTTACCTTCAGTTTGCCTCATCACTTTATTTTTCACCCTACAATTGTTTGACGTCCTCAGAATTAATTTATCTAATGGTAAATGTGGTGGTTTATTTTTGGTCTATAGTTTCTATTGTATTGATTTCTATGTCCATTTATGTAGCACCACTGTATCTTGATTTTGTGGTTGTGTATGTGTATGTTGTGAAATCAAAAAGTGTAGATCTTCTGATGTCCATTTGGAAGAGTCTTTTGACTGTTCTGGATCTCTTAAATTCCCTTTTCTATTTTGTTTGTTTTTTTGATTTTTGGACCACACCCGGCGGCACTCAGGGATTATTCCTGGCTGTCTGCTCAGAAATAGCTCCTGGCAGGCACGGGGGACCATATGGGACACCAGGATTCGAACCAACCATCTTTGGTCCTGGATCAGCTGCTTGCAAGGCAAACGCCGCTGTGCTATCTCTCTGGGCCCCAGATTCCCTTTTCAATGTAAAGATCAGCATTTCAGTTTTTCCAGAAAATCCAACTGGAATCTTGACAAGGACTACACTGTAATTTTAAATCAATGGGAGACTTTTTTTATTATCTTCACAGTATTATTTTGCTATCCAGTAACATGGGATATCTTTTTACATTAGATCTTAGTTTCTTTCTACAACATTTTAATATTTTTAAGTATAATATGCATTTTTTCTTAATTTGATCTCATCTTTTATTCTATGAGATTATTGTCATTGTCATTATATGTCATTGTAAATGAAATTGTCTTCTTAATTTAACTCATGAATTATTCATTATAATATGTAGAAGAGGAATCTATTTTTATATGTAGATCTTGACTTGTCTCACTTTGGTGGATTTGCTTATGAGTAGTATTGGTTTCTTAGTGTATTTCTTAGCTGTTCTGTATGTAAAATCAAATAATCTGCAGATAAAAATTATTTTATGTCTTTATTCCTAATGTGATTTTTTTAGAACTGAATGTTTTGAATGTTTATTCCATTTCACCCCCACCCAAACACACCCAAACTTTGAACACAAAGTTCAGTCACCATTTGGGTACATTTATGGTAAGAAAGTAATTAAGGAATTAATATTAAATGAGGTAGTACAATGAGACTGGATTGATAGAATTATTGATTTTTTAATTTTGATTTACACCAAGCAGTTCTTAGAACTTACTCCTGGCTCTGCACTCATAGATCATTCCTGGCAAGCTTTGGGAACCATATGAGATGCCCAGGTGAAATTCAGTCCACTTGCTCAAAAGGCAAGTTCTGCACTTCAAAGGAAACAGTGACTATGATACAAAGGCTACTCATGGAATGAAAAAAACTATTCACCCAATTCCCATTTGGCAAAGAAATTATATCTAAGATATATAAAATACTGGCAGAACTTAACAGAAGAAATCTAAACCATCAAATATGGGGAGAATAAATTAACAGACATTTCCTCAAAGAAGAAATATAGGTGGCCAAAAGGTATATGAAAAAATGCTCCACATCACTAATCACTAGAGAGATGCAAATAAAAGCAGCAATAAAGAATCATCTCATACCACAGAGAATGACCCACATCAAAGAGAACAAGAACAACCAGTGTTGAAGTGGACGTGGAAAGAAAAAGACTCTCGATCACTGCTGCTGGGAATGCCATATAGTCCAGCCTTTCTGGGAAACAATATGAATATTCCTTTAAAATGGAAATTGAACTTTGTTATATGATTCAGCAATGTCACTCTTATGGATATATCCTATGAACCCCAAAATACAAAAATGCACTCTGTATTCCTATGTCCATCATAACACTAATTACAATAGTCAGATACTGGAAGCAATTCATGTGCCCACCAGCAGATGAGTGACTGAAAAAACTATGGTATATGTACACAATGGAATATATGCAGCTGCTAGAAAAACTAAAGTCATGAAAGTTGCCTGTACATAAATGAACATAAAGATTATTATGCTGAATGAAATGAACCAGAGGGATAGGGCTAGGAATAGAATAATCTCATTCATCTCTGGGATATAAAGAAAATTAAAAGAGAGTGTGGGGGTGTTATATTGAGACAACAGAGATGAGGTTTAGGAGGATCAGTCCATGGTATAAAAATCTCGCCACAAAGAGTGGAGTATAAAATTAGAAAAGGTTATACTATAAAAAGGGACATGCATGGCACCCCTTCACTAACAGTAGTGCAAACCAAGTGTCAAAAAAGGAAAGAGAGACAGAGACAGGGAGCAAGACAGAAAGACACACACACACACACACACACACACACACAGAGAGAGAGAGAGAGAGAGAGAGAGAGAGAGAGAGAGAGAGAGAGAGAGAGAGAGAGAGAGAGCAAAGTAAAATGTCTGCCCCGGAAGCAGGCAGGGGATGGTAGGTGGAAGGAAAGAGGGCAACTGTTGACATTGATGATGGGAAATGCTCACTGGTGAAGATGAATGTATATTGTACGACTGTAACTCAATCATGAACAACTTTATCTGTGGAAAAATGAACTGTAGTATGAACAACCTTGTAACCAGGGTTTTATATTTAAAAAATGGTTTTTACCTGGGAAAAAATAGGCAAGTGTCCTAGACACTTTCTAGCTCTCTGGCCCCAGGATTATTGTTTTTATAAGAGACCAGATATTACTTTCTCCCTGCTGTCTTTTTTTTTCTGTCATGTGAAAATCCAATGAGAATGCTGCATTCTGCAATCCAGGGAGAAAATACAGCCCTGAAACTCATTTTAAAAGCCTGTAATCTGGAATTTCTACTCTAGAACTGTGAAAATACAGGTGTGGTAAACTATCCAGCATATTATATTTTATTATGGCAATTTCAATAAACAAATATATCTTTTACTTATTTTATTTTATTTTTTATTTTTTTTGGTTTTTGGGCTACACCCATTTGATGCTCAGGGGTTACTCCTAGCTATGTGCTCAGAAATCGCTCCTGGCTTGGGGAGACCATATGGTACACCAGGGGATCGAACATCGGTCCGTCCTATGCTAGCGCTTGCAAGGCAGACACCTTACCTCTAGCACCACCTTCCCGGCCCCCTTTTACTTATTTTACACCTTAATTGTTTTGATTAGAATCTCAAGAACAATGTTAAAGGGAAATTCTGAGAAATTTTAGCAGAACTTAATAGTCATTTACTATTAAGTCTAATAAAGTTAGTTGTAAGTTAGCTTTCAGATACTAGCTATAAATCTTTTATAGATATCTATTATCAGATTGAGTTAGTTCCCTTCTGTTTCTGGTTTATTGAGTATTTTAATTCCGCAAGGTTGGATTTTGTTAGATGCTTTTCCACATAATGTGAATTTTTGTCCTTTATTTACTGATATACCATTCCACATTAATTGATTTCAGATGTTAAATTAAACTCTTGCACTCCTGGGTAAATATTCCTTGGTCATGGTAAATAATCCTTTTTTATATATTGCTGGATTCAGTTTGCTAATATGCTGCTTAAAATTCTTATACCGATAGTCATAAGAAATACTATGCTTTAAATTTCAAATTTAAAGATTTAAGATGATGGGTTTCTTTCCCTGTAATGTTTTCTGTGGTTTGTCTGTCTAGTTTATTTTTTTTTATTTTTGTATTTTTTTGGTTTTTTGGGTCATACCTGGCAGCACTCAGGAGTTATTCCTGGTTCTATGCTCAGAAATCGTTCCTGGCAGGCTTAGGGGACCATATGGAATGCCTGGATTTGAACCATTGTCCTTCTGCATGCAAGGCAAACACCTTACCTCCATGCTATCTCTCTGCCCCCTTGTCTGTCTAGTTTAATATTAGGTCCATCTTAGTCTTGCAAATAAATTGAAAATTTTTCCTCAATAACTCATCACTTAATGTAATTACTTATATTATAGGCCCTTTTATTTATTGTTTCTGTGTGCCTCTTTGTCTTCACTCTGTTTACTTTTTTATGAAGTGATATTTTCTAGTGTGATAATCTGATTCTTTACTGATTTATCATTATTTTGAGGTATTTTATAATCATTTTATAAGACTATAATGTACATATTGACTTATGAAATTGTACTTTGAATTAACTTGACCTCAAAATATATATAAATATAGAAAATGTACAGAGACTTTTCCTTTATCATGATTATTTTCTCTGATGTGTGTGTGTATATATACATCATATCTATAAGTTTAAAGGTAGTTCAATATGTTTCTTCTTGGTTTAGTTTCCATAGGCTGTATGACTGTAAAAGCGTGTCCAGTCAAGGTCACTCAACTTTTTACATAAAGCTTATCAAGCTTATCTTTGTAGCTCCTCTTTTCGATTATATTCCTCAGTACCAGTTACAAAGTTACTTTCTTAATTCCTGATACTATTTTTCTTGATGAGTCATACTTGGTGTTTATCAATTTTTTAAATCCTTTTGAAGAACTGATTCTTGGTTCTATGGCTCTTTTGTACTGTCCTTTGTTTCTATTGCATGTATTCTCGTTTTGCTTTTACCATTCTCTTCCTTCTGCCAATTTTCTGCTCTGTATATTTTTCCTTTCATAGTTCCTTCAGATTTAATATTAGGCTGTTTGAGAATTTTCTAGTATATGTTATAAATATGCATTGCTATGAGTTTCTCTTTTAATGCCTTTTTTCTGTCCTGTGAAATCTGTTATCTTCTCCATTTTTGTTGTTTTTGATAAAATATAAGATAGTTTATTTATGATAAAACAGAACTTCCAGAACTGTAAATAAAGACTCCATTCTATGACATGTTCAAATACCAAGATCAATAGCTACAGAGGTCTGATTTTATCATCCATGATGTAGCAGAAAGCATCCAGACATCACAAAAGGATCCAGGGGAGAGTAAAAGAGCATATACTGAGCCTGTAGGTATATCCATGGCAGTATACTTAAAGGGTGGAGGAACCCTGTATATCTTAGGTCAGGGGAATTCCTTTTTTTTTTTTTCTTTGGTTTTTGGGCCACACCCAGTGACGCTCAGGGGTTCCTCCTGGCTATGTGCTCAGAAGTCGCTCCTGGCTTGGGGGACCAAATGGTAAACCGGGGGATCGAATCGCGATCTGTCCTAGGCTAGCGCAGGCAAGGCAGGCACCTTAGCTCCAGCACCCACCGCCCGGCCCCTGGAATTTCCTTTCTAATCTCCCCAATTTTTACTGTGCTTATGCCAAAAAAGAAAAACAAAAAGCACTAATTAATTTTTTCTTTATTTTTTAAATTTATTTATTTATTTGTAAATGTTGTTGGTTATGTTTTTGGTTTTGGTTTTGGTTTTTGCTTTTCATTCTCTTTTCTTTGCCCTTTTTTCTTTCTTTCTTTCTTTTCTTTACCTGTGCTTTGATTCATCTTTATTTCAAGACTGTGGTGAGTTTTCCGTTGTTGTCAGTATTGCTGTGGTGCTTTTCAGGTCTTTTGTTTGTTTTGGGGTTTTGTTTGGAGGGGGTTGATTTTTCTTGTATTATTTTTATGCTTTTCCTTCATTTTTCCTTTTCTGTTCCAAAACTGAGCTTTATAGTATCTAGAAGGACTCCTCCCAGTTTTTGCTTGTTTGAATTTTTACCCCCCCCTTTTGTTTCTTTTCTTTTCTTTATTTTTCTTTTACCTTTAAACAGAAATACATAACTTGAACCAACCTGTTCTGTGTCACAAATTGAGGGGGAAATAATGAAGGGCACGGAGATCAAACAGTGGTATGAACATTGAGGAGAAATAAAAAGAAAAATCAGACAAACACCAAATCCAAAGCCAACTACAACAGAAATGATACCCAATCTACAACAGGCTAGACACAGAAGGGACCACTTATACTAGCACCCCGGGGGGGCGGGGGGGCAAAGGAGGGGCAATATGAGATGCAGGCTGGGAACAGAGGTGGAGGGAGGACAACATTGGTGGTGGGAATGCCCCTGATTCAATGTCACTATGTACCTGAAATACTACTGTGAATGATTTGCGATCCACTTTGGTCAAAATAAAAATTATTAATATAAAAAGATATTTTATTCATTTATAAAATAAAAATAACTTGATTTAGAATTTTTATTGAACAAGTATTATTCAAAATTATGAATTTCAGTTACCATGTTTGATAACCTTAATTTTTTCTGTTGTTGTTTTCTATGTAATTTATTTCAGATGTTTCATTGACCAGGAGTTAGTAGGAATCATAGTTTTTAGTCAATATATTTGGATTTTTTTCCTTTTTTCTTATTGTTGCTTTCTGGGTATCTGATTTGGGGTCTGCAAGGCAAATGTCTTCCCTCCTTTTCCTGTCTCTGATTCAATTCCCATATTTATAAAGACTTTTTGACCCATAATATAATAGATTCTTGCTACTTTTTTGTTAATTCAAGAAGAAGTAGAAACTTTATTTTTGTAATGTAAATTTTTGTAAAATCGATGAAAGTGATTTCATTTCAAGAAATCCATTTATTGCTATCATTTTCTTGCTAATTTTTTGTTTAGATTATTTATTGTTGTAATAATGTGTTAATACATTCTCCTTTTATTGTAAAACTACTAGTGATTTTCTTGAGACTTATTAACAATTGTTTTTTTATATTGGGTACCACTCTGAAGGGTGCATAAATATTGATCATCTATATACTTCATAGATTTATCCCTTAATCACTATATCCATCTATTTATCTATCATCTACCTATTTATTTATCTACTTCCCTATATCTTTATCTCTTACCATGCTTTTTTGACAGTCTGTCAAATATGAGAATAGCTAAGATAATTATGTCTTTTCTTTTTCACATCTTTACTATGCATAGATTTGATCATCTCTTTCCTACCTTTTATTCTGAATATATATGTGGTTTTATAGATAATAGGATCTTATATGCATAAGACATGGCTTTTTAAATCCATCTAGTCATATTTGCTATTTCTTTTTTTTTGGGGGGGGGCACATCTGTGACGCTCAGGGGTTACTCCTGGCTATTCGTTCAGAAGTTGCTCCTGGCAGGCACGGGGGACCATATGGGGAACCGAGGGATCGAACCGCGGTCCGTCCAAGGTTAGCGCAGGCACCTTACCTCCAGCGCCACCACCCGGCCCCCATAATTGCTATTTCATTAAGGAGCTCAAATTATCCTCTTGTAGAGTCATGTTTTATATATAAATATATATGAATTGGTTCATATCAGATATTTTTCTTGTTTTTTGTTGTAATATTTCTATCATTGATTTTGTTTCCATTTATTTTGAACATGTTTTTAGTGTCATAGTTTTTCCTGTGTAATTCTTTCATTTTCTTTTCTTCTAAGAGTCTTTGCCCAAGGTTTTTCTTTGTTTTGGAGGAGAGATTCCAGGAGGATTTTATTAGACTTATTATATACACAATAGTTGTTTTGTTTTATTCTCTCTCTCTCTCTCTCTCTTTTTTGTATTGGCATTGACTCATCATCATTCAGCTGTTCAGATTCTGGCCTTTTCTTCTTCCTCTTTTATGTTTTTTGTCGCATACCACCGTTAACATTTCTGATTCTATTTATCACCTTGCTCAAGGTTTTGTGTACATTTTTCCTTTTTTCTTTTCTGCTGCAATGCCTTTCAACATTTCTTGTTGAGCAACTGTAGTGGTAGTAAACTCCATTAGCTTTTGTTTAGCTTAGAAAGCTTTTATTTCTCATCATTTTTGAAAAACACTTTTGTAAGGTAAAGTATTCTTGACTGGCAGACTTTGTCATTTTTGTAATGCCACTCTTTTCTAGCCTGTAGTGGATTTTTTGTTGATTTTTGCAGAGAAATTTGATAAAAGTCTGATAAGAGGTGACTATTAATGTTATCTTTTTCTCATTGGCATTTTTCCTTTGTCATTGATTTTGGTCATTTAACAATGATGTTTTAAGGCATATGTCATTTTGCATTTAGAAATGTGGGTGCTCCCTCAGCTTTCGGGACCTCTGTGGTTAGTTCCTTTTTGAGCTAGGGAAGTTCTCCACTATTCTTTCTTTAACTATGATCTCTACATTCTTTACTCTCTCTGTATACCTTTGGGATACCTATTATTCTTATATTTTTGCTAATAATGAATTTTGAACTTTCTCAGAGTGTCTTTACTTTTCCTAAACCTTGTTTCTACTCCTCCATTACTGTCATTTTAACTTTGATTTATGAAACTTCCCAGTGTGAGATTTACTTTTTATGTTTTGAATATTAGAATTTCATTTAGTTTTCCTTTAAATTCAACATCTCTGTTGAGATATTTTAGTGTTTCATTCCTTTACTGAAGAACTTCTGTGCTATGACAACTATTTTTAAAGCCTTGGAGCTGATTGTTTATATTTATTTGAAATTCTCTACTTTTGTTAAATTTTAATAAGCTATAAATTCTTTGTCTGTTGTACCTAGTAATTCTTTGTCCTTATATTTATTCTCAGAGATTTGTATATTAAGTTTTAATTCATATTAAGGAATTCTACAAATTTTGTGGCAGTGATTATCTGTTAATATTTTCTGCTTATATACCTGGGTTAGTTTCTTCTGTTTACCTGAACTTGGTTCTGTGCTTTTAGTATTAGGATTTCCTTTTGTCTGTAGCACCAGGGTGGTGAGACAGAGGATCGTGAAAGCAAAAACCTATAATTGATTCCAGTATTACTAGTGGAGAGTGTGGAGAACTAGCTCAGAGAAAGAGCCTCACTGATTCTCTGGTTCCATGGTCACTGCCAACTTCTATCTGTATCAAAAGTCAGATATGCAACTACCTGCCTCCTTACTGCAACCAGATCTCTGGCATATTCAGTTCCCTTAATAAGAGAAAAATAATTGGCTTGTCTAGCTTCTACTAAACTAAAACCCTTAGAGTTATATTTTTACTCCAGTGCTCAAAATCTACTATCAACATGGGATTTCACCTCCATCTGGAAATCACTGACATTACGAGAATAATCTTTGTTGTGCCCATAGTCTCTGTCCTCTACATATAGTAATGGTAGTTTTTATGGACAACCCTGTGAATAATTTACCCTCTTCCAGTCCTTAAATTCCATGAACCACAATTACCACTCTTCAAGTATACAGATGCATGTACTTTCAGGCAATGCAAATCATAGATTTGTGAGACATTCCTATGATTTACAATTGATATCTGGTTATACATTAGGGGTAAGGTTGCTTGCTAGCATCTGTTATATTATTTCTCTGGTAGTCTCTCAATTGCTTTTTGAGAGCACTTTTATGTTTGAACTTTGCCCTTTTAAAACACTTTGTTTTTAATCAGGTAATTTCCTTTGGGAAGAGCTTTGAAAGTTTTAACTGTTAATGTCTGCCTATAACCCTTGCGTAAAATCTCAGAGCCACCTGTTCAAATCTGGAAATGAAGGCTGGAAGTGTGCTTCTCACTAAATAACATTCCTTCTTGCTTAAAGTGCAGGATCCTAGGGATGCTGGTAGCTCATTGTCTTTCTTCTTGTCTTTTCTGGCAAGAACTTTACATTCTATGAATGAACAGGAGTGAGAATGAGGATGACTCTAGTATTTTCAGCACACCAGAAAAAAGGTTTCACTATAAAAAAAAGTCTGTGGGTGTGAGACTTGAGAACTCAATCTTCGGTCATATTTACCTAGAAACATCTCTGCATAACCTAATTTAGAAAGTTAAGAAAAGCTGCTGGCCTGTTACCACAAAGTAAAATAACTTCTCTCTAAACTTATAACTGGTGAAAATATGAGTCTTATGATTTTGGCTGTATTTTTCATGAGTTGGTTTTATGTCATGAGTAGAGAAAGAGAGGATAAGGTTCAAGTGTCATTAATTCTAGCTACTCTGACCACGTTTTAGGGGATTTTATTAAACAAGTTATTTTTTTCTTTTTGTTTTTTTCTTTTTGGTTTTTGGGTCACACCCGGCAGCGCTCAGGGGTTACTCCTGGTTTCATGCTCAGAAATTGCTCCTGGCAGGCACGGGGGACCATATGGGGCACCGGGATTCGAACCAATGACCTTTTGCATGAAAGGCAAACGCCTTACCTCCATGCTATCTCCTGTTTTGGATTTTTTTGGACCACACTTGGTGAACTTAGGGGTTACTCCTGGCTCTGCACTCAGAAATCACTCCTGGCTTGGGAGACCATATGGGATGCTGAGGGATCGGTCTGTCCTAGGTCAACCATGTGCAAGGGAAACACCCTACCACTGTGCCACCGCTGTGGCCCCATTAAACAAGTATTTCTGAGGAAAATGACACAATAGCAGGACTTTTCAATTTAAAAATTAAAATAAATTTACAGTAATGATTTGTGACAGTATATATGCATTTTAAGTATGAAATGTCTAGTGTTTTATGAATGGAATATTTGTGGCAAATATAATTTAATACGCACAAAATAGTTAATTTATCTTGACTGCCCAACTTATAATAGATGTTCAGAAAAATCTATGCATTATCTTTAGGCTAGTTTCATGAATATAAGAAGAAATACTACTGATGAGTCAGGTGTACTGGATGGACATACTTGAATTCAAAGGCACATATTTATACCACAGAGTCTGATATATGTAGCTAATCATCTCTAACATTTTGAGTGTTCCCATGAACCATTTTCTTTTTGAATCATTGGGCCTCCTAATGGGAAGTAAGTTTGAAGCCACAGGACCTTGAGTTCAAGTCTTAACTCAGCCACTTACTAGTTTTGTGATCTAAAGCAATTAATAATATCTCTCCGTGCCCCAGTCTCCTTTAAAATGAAGTTAATAATACCTACCTTTATGAGTCATTATAAAAATTAGATATTATATCTATAAAGTTCTTGGCACATAGAAGATTTGGTAACATTAAAATCAAATGATATACAAATAACTATTAATATTTTCATGGTTCCTGTTCTCATTCCTACTTCTGGTCAAAAGCCTATTCCTTATACATATTAAACAATCAATATAAAATATATATTTTATTCATCACTATATGGTCCCCATTAAAATACCATTTATAAAATGTAGCTGCATCATTGGCTACCATCTCATGATTACAGACAGAGTTTTCAAATGGGTGTGTAACATTAATCTCTCCTTAATAAATATTTCCTCCTCCAAGCTTAGACTCTAGGCTAGACCAGTGAGGAATTTAATGTTCAATAGCAAGTAGATGCTAATAAACATACAGCTTTTACTAGGTCCAGCTTCCTCATTCAACTACAAAGGAGGAATGTGACCCACATAAGAGTTGTCAACCTAAAAGAAATTTATTTCTGGCTCTTTCACAAAATGACAATAAACTTTTGCTTTAAACCTGTCTCAATTCAGTTCTAATTGCCTCCTGAATTATTGACAGGCCTAATTAACCCAGGAATTGCTTAGTGATAATTATCATCTTTTCTTAGGTAACAAATAGATTTGATCCCTAAGACCAGATTTGCTAAGAAGCCAAGATAACAAAAGCGTTACACCAAAGCCTAAAACTCTTAAATCTTAAATATTTTAATATATATCTTATATCTTATAATATCTTGTCAATTAAAGTATAGTCCTTCAGAGGGGGCATATGTCAATTTTAAACAAGAATTAAACTGAATTCTTCTTTAGAATTAAACTTTAAATTCTTGTTTTTCTCTTGAAGCTTAAGGTAAAAAAATGTAGCAGCAACTGATAAATAAAGGACTTCAGAATCATTACTTTGGGGTCACACAAATTTTAAAACACCTTTTTAAATGTTTAGATGAGTCTTTTGATGAAATATTTCCAGTTCTCTAGAAATATTTTTAGCAAACAGTAATGTTTATACCCAAATGCTTTCAATGCTGTCAGCAGAGCTTGGCATGTTTATAATGCAGTTTGCATCAAACTCAAGCCCAAAATCTGGGCACTTTTCAGAGAAGGCACCCAGAAACCGTATTGTCTGCATTATTCACAATGCTGGAAGCAAGATCAATAGCAGCAATTCTCCAACGAAGCTCCAAAGCCCAGCAAGGAGTCATTTTTGACACAGTGAATTTAGCGAGAATGATGTGCTCCATTGCGGAACCCAAAGGGTGGTATTCTCAGGTTAACAAAGACGATAATGAAGTAGCAGCCTTCAGGCCAGAGAATACCACCTGGGATCCATTCTTACTGGGAACGAGCTGTGTGCAAATACAGTGTTCAAGAGGAGAAAAATCACAATGGAGTTACGGCATGTACCAGGGTGGCAATGGAATAAAAGTGTTCATGACAGAGCATCAGGCCTCAGGAGGGGTCCATCCCCCCTCCCTTTCCCATCTGCTAGCCCATCTGGAGACCACTAGCTCTTAGACAAACTGAAGTCCTGGGGGCTCTAGTTCTGCTACCAGGAAAGTATGGCCTATAGGATTTTGCTTGGGAAAAAAGAAGTTAAGGATCGTGATGGATTTATCAGACAGGAACAGGTGGGCTGTGTTCAAGGGGTCACTTATTAGCAACTGGGTATGCAGACAGGTGGTCTCAAAAATTCAAGGCAAGTCACAGCGAACATCATTAGAAGGAGAGAACAACTTAAATCTCTCTAAAAGGTAATGATACAAGAACTACACTTGGAAGTGATTCTTTAACTAGACAGGAACAAAAGTGTTAAATGATAATATATACCTTCTACTTAAGCATTATAATCATCATCAGACATAGCCTGCTAATGAGAGTTACTGAAGGTGAAGAGGAAGGCTTACATAACTTTGGATAAAAAGGTGAAT
>PVKC010017362.1:10000-20253 GCA_004027635.1 Crocidura indochinensis | reverse complement strand
AAATATATGTGTGTGTGGCATATTAAAGAAATAAAAAAGACTTTATCCCTATATATAATCCAGGCAAATCCTTACACAGGCATCTCAGCCTGTAGTATCCGTGACAATCTTTCCCTGTCTCTTCTGTTCTCACTCTTAAACTCACAGAGTAGAGCAGTGGTCCTCAAACTACGGTCCGCGGGCCACATATTGTATTTGTTCCCGTTTTGTTTCTTCACATCAAAATAAGATGTATGCAATGTGCACAGGAATTTGTTCGTAATTTTTGTTTTTACTATAGTATGGCCCTCCAATGGCCTGAGGGACAGTGAACTGGGCCCCTGTTTAAAAAGTTTGACGATCCCTGTAGTAGAGAAATGAAACCTATGCTTTTGCCACCCCTACTAGGTCACACAACACAGGCAGGAGACTTTCTTACTCAGCTGTACCCAGGACTTTATAAAATAGATTTTTGGTAAACGGTTACTCAATGGAACATAACATTAAAGACTAAAAGGTATTCAGCTCTCACTTCCCATTCCCTGTAAACTGGGTAGGTCAACTCTGTTAGGGTCACTAGATCCTATTTGTCATGGCAGTTTTTAATATGCACTTTAAAGGGTCTTTAGGCGAAGGGGGAGAGGAAGTCAGCCATGAGCCCTATGCTGACATGTGCTGAGTTTGGGTGCCAAAGAGATTTTAAAATGAAATTAGAATGATTGGTTCTGCTTAGTATGAAAACCTATAAGAAAGTCTTGCCTGGAATAAAAACTCGGTCAAAACCAGGGCACAGATATTGTGTAGCTTGATGTTCTTACCCTCAAATGCACCAGCAATATAAAATCGCACCATTCCTTTTTTGTAAAGGCATAATAAAAAAAGGAGCAATTTTATGT
Organism: Crocidura indochinensis; assembly: GCA_004027635.1. NCBI lineage: Eukaryota > Metazoa > Chordata > Mammalia > Eulipotyphla > Soricidae > Crocidura > Crocidura indochinensis. Next base: position 19,378 of record PVKC010017362.1, on the reverse strand, counting down.
ATCTACTAGGGATAAGAACACATACATGTTATAATACAGGGGCACCTTCTACCCTGAATATGTGCCACGTGGACCCAACTTAGACTCCATGTGAGCAGACAGCGACCGTTCAATGCCGAGCCCTAGAGCCCAGACATAGAATGGACAGTTTTCTGCAACAGCACCAGGAACCAAACTACGCCTGGAAAATTCCTAATACCGCTCTTGCACCAACTTGCACCAGTTTTAATATGACATTCTGACAATGAGGAAACAGCAACAACTTGATCTAAGAGCAGGTTTCCTATCTAATCACCTAATAGCAAGATGAAATCAGAAGACACATCATCCTTTGATCTGTGCAAAAACCAAGATCGCTAACTGCAGAAGACTGACCTTGACAACCATGACTATGCAGAATTTATCCCGTGACCAATAAAAAAGACCCTAGCCTATGGCTTCATCCTAGGATTTGTACAATAACCAAGAGGTCCGACTTTGACAACTGTGACAGAACAGATCTTCTAGAAACACAATGAAGGATTCTATCCCAGGCTTGTCCCAGGATCTGTCGAAAAACCAAGACCACCAATTACAGAAGACTTATTACAACAGCTATGGAACAGAACTGCTTGAAATGTAAAGAAAGACACTATCCTAGGCTTCATCCTATGACTTGTGCAAATACCAAGATCTCTAGTTAGTGGTCTAATGCTATCAACCACAACTGAGCGAACAATTTCCTGGTACCAAAAAATTCCTTGGGGTGTGAAAAGAAGCATATACGAACCTGTAGTCATTTTCATGATAGTATGCTTCAAGGGCGGAGAAACCCTAGATCTTTTAGACTTCCCTTTCTAATTTCCCCAGTATCTACTATGCCTATGCAAAATCAATCAAACAACCAAACAAGCAAAAGAAAACCTTGCCATAACAGCCCTCCTTCCTTTTATCTTTTCTTATATTTGTTGCTGTGGTGCTTTTTTGGTCTTTTGTTTGATTTTTGTTTCTTTTTGTATTTTGTCTATTTGGTGGTTGTTAAATATTTTTTGGTTTTTTTTTTTTGCCTTTTTTGTGATAATTTTCTTCTTTTGTTTTCTTTCTTCTTTTTAAATTGATATTTATAACCTCTAGACAGACTCCTCCGGTTTTTTGTTTGCTGGTTTTGTTTTTTATATTTTGGTTTTCTTTTTCTCATCTTCTTTTTTTTTTTTTTTCAAACAGAACCACATAACTTGAACTACCTTGTTCTACCTCATAAATTGAGGGGTGGGGTGGGGGGGAATGGATGGTACCAGAATCAAACAGTCATATAAATATACTGAGTAGAAATTAAAAAATGAAAGAAAAAAAAAGAAACAAAAAAAATGATCAGACTATAACACCAAACCCAAAGTCAATGACAACAGAATTGATACCCAATCTTCAACAAGCTATACACAGAGAGGAGCAGTTATAGTAACAGTTCAGGGGGTAAAGGAGGGGGATGCTGGAACAGGGTTGGAGGGAGGACAACATGGTGGTGAGAATATCTCTGATTCAATGTTACTATGTGCTTTAGATATTACTGTAAAAGACTTGTAACTCATGTTGATTGCAATAAAAATTATTTAAAAAATGAAATTAGGGGTCCGGGAGATAGCATGGAGGTAAGGCGTTTGCCTTTCATGCAAAAGGTCATCAGTTCGAATCCCCGGTGCCCCATATGGTCCCCCGTACCTGCCAGGAGCAATTTCTGAGCATGGAGCCAGGAGTAACCCCTGAGCACTGCCGGGTGTGACCCAAAAACCAAAAAAAAAAAAAAAAATTAGAATTAAAAAAAATTTTTAATGCTGGGACACATATTATGATTAGGGTTCCCAGGTTCAATTCCCAGCACTTCATGATTCCCAAATTCAGACCAGGAGATCCCTGAGAACTGGTCCCATTACCACAGGACATAAGAAACATTTTTGGGGGGGTCATTGCAGCAACCTGACAGTACAGTTTGCTGATCATCACAAATGGGTCCCCTGGGTCCCTGATCATTGCTTGGCAGCAGACCCCCCCCCCCCGAAAACCAAATCTTAACAGCCTCATTTATTCAAAATCCATTTTAACGCACCAGAAAACATTCTGAAATTTAGCAAGGTCATATGAATAGAGCACAGAGTACAGCTAATTTTTGTAATCAGAAAATCTACCTATACCACAAACACCTCATTTTTCTAAAGGGAAATCTGTCTTAACTTTTTTCCCCATTTCCATGAAATGAAATAGTTTTCTTGGGACGGGAGAGATAGCACAGTGGTAAGGTGTCTGCCTTGCATGCAGCTGACCCAGGACAAACCTGGGTTCAATTCCCCGAATTCCTTATTGTCCCCCAAGTTGCCAGTAGTGATTTCTGAGCACAGAGTCAGGAGTAAACCCTGAGCACTGCCAGGTGTTGCCCAAACTCCCTCACCCCCCAAAAAAAAAGGCAAAGAAAAAATTTAGTTTTCTCTTTTTTAAAGTGCATTATATGACTACAGACATGATTGTAGTTGGTTTTCAGTCAAAGAACTTAAATTTTTTTTTTAAGTTCATTTTGCGATGCCTTTCATGATGCTTCATTTTTAGCTCACTGGTTAAGCGATATAGCACTTGAATGAAGCTAGATAAGTGGATCAATGTAAATTAAACTCATAGGTCCATGTCTGATCAACAGCAGGTTCTCAATTATCAATGTCAAGGAAATTTCAAGTGCTTGCCTATGACTATGGCTACTGGAGTGGACAATTCTTATATTCAAAATTGTCAGTTCCCTATGTCTGTCCCCTTTGCATTCTGTATATGAGAGGGAATATATTTTCTGATCTGTATGGCAATATAATAAGACAGCTGACTATGGGAACTCTTCATTCCTTCCAGTTCTAACTCAACTTGACTACATATGATAGAAGACCACATTGTAAGTTGGCATTTAGCAGATGAAATCTTAAAATACATTCCTTGATCCCAAAAAGTGATGTTCCTCACTCAAATAATTTCTGCTGTTCATCTGCCATAATACTAGGTGTTAATAAGTATAATGCAAGAGGCTCATACAACTTCTTGGGATTTATAATATTGATTTTAAGATCGAAAATAAATTGTTATCTATTTTATTCATAAAACATAAAAGTACAACTATATTTATAATAAAAAAAATTCCAGGGCTGGAAAATAGTACAGCAGGTTGGGCATTTGTGTTATATGTGGCTGACCAGAGTTTGATCCCCAGCATCCCAGGAGTGATTTCTGAAGCACAGAGCCAGAGTACCCTGAGAGCCGTCAGAGTTATGAAAGGAAGGAAAGAAGAGAGGGAGGAAGAGAGGGAGGGAGGAAACATTATATATTTTCAGATTTTATAATAAAACAAAAATATTCTCCTAGAGCAGATTGGGCAATCTAAGTCTCTCTAATCTAACCCCTGGATTTCACTTGGTTGACTGTACTCCCACCATTAAAATCTTAAAAGCTTTCTTGTTTGATTCAAGAAGACTATTTATTGCACAAAAGCACTACAATGGGGGCCGGGCGGTAGCGCTGGAGGTAAGGTGCCTGCCTTACCGCGCTAGCCTTGGACGGACCACGGTTCGATCCCCCGTGTCCCATATGGTCCCCCAGGCCAAGGGCGACTTCTGAGCGCATAGCCAGGAATAACCCCTGAGCGTCACTCGGTGTGGCCCAAAAACCAAAAACCAAAAAAACAAAACAAAAAAAAAAAAAAAAAAAAAAAAAAAAAAAAAAAAAAAAAAAAGCACTACAATGATAAATATCACCAGCCACAATATTCTCCATTAAGGTATTAAATGAAATAAAAAAAATAATTTAAATCACAACTACTTTTTTTAGGTAGGCTTAACTTTTAGGTAAGAGAACCAAGGAGTTTGGTTCAGAATTAAGTTTTCTGAATTTTGAAATTGAGAGACTGGAAAAAAATAGCAAGATAGCTCTCCAGTGGCCTTCACTAGCTTTGGCTGTATCTGGTACTGGCTTATCTTGTCTCCTAAAATTCTCTGATGAAATCCTATTAGAGTGATTCTCTAAGGAAAACATAACAAACATTTTTATTCCAACTTGAGGTGACTGGGTTTGCTTTTACAATGAGACACATGTGCAGCTTTTATTTCCATGTGTCAAGACTAAAAATCTAAAAATTGCTCTACAAAGAAAAATCTTGCACATTACGTAATAGAGGGAGATTTCTTTTCTTTTCTTATTTTGTATTGTTTCAGTTTGGGGCCACACCCGGAGGTGATCAGGGGTTACTCCTAGTTCTGTGCTCAGAAATCACTCCTGGTGGCTTGGGGGACCATATGGGATGTTGGGGATCGAACCAGGTTGGCCGCATGCAAGGCAAATGTCCTACCCACTGTGCTATTGCACCAGTTCCAAGTTTTCACCTTCTAATTCCATACATAATGATCAACCCTTGGTATAACTTAATTTTAACTACTCTTTTTTTTTGGGGGGGGGGGTTTGGGCCACACCCAGTGACGCTCAGGGGTTACATTTGGCTATGCGCTCAGAAGTCGCTCCTGGCAGGCACGGGGAACCATATGGGAACCGGGGGATTGAACCGTGGTCCGTCCTAGGCAAGGCAGCAGGCACCTTACCTCCTGCGCCACCTCCCGGCTCCCAATTTTAACTACTCTTTCCTGTAGTATTCAGTACACTGTTCTTCAAATTCAAGTTAATAGAGTCTAATTTTGTAAATACACTTCAAGGTAAATAGAGACTCGGGTATTTTCTCACTGGGAAATGTTTTCTTTAAGGAAAAGAGAAATAGGCCCTCAGTTATTCATGTGTAGGATATTTACTATAGATAAAGATACAGCAATCTGTTGACAAAATTCACTGGGGCTATGGACACACAGACTTTGAAGGGGAATAAAAAGGAAAGACTTTTTGAAGTTTAAGAACACAGTTTCTCAGTATTCCTGAGGCAGATTTCCCCAACACCCTAGTTACTATGGGCAGAATGATTTTTAATCAAATAAATTAAAAAAGACACCAGTGCATGAAATGGCAAACGTGTCAGCACAAACATAAAAATACAGAATGTTAGTGAAGAAGAGATTCTAAAATAGATCTACCTTGAGTCTCATTGTAGCTTGCCCCAAAGTCTCTCCAAATGTGTCATATCTATGATCTACTAAGTCTCAATTTAATCAGTCAAAAGGGTTTCTCTCTTAACTTTGTTAGGCCATGTTCTTAACAAAATAATGACTTCAGATTTTCTAGTAGAATTCATCTGATAAAACATGCACACTCACATCTTTTGATTTGGCCCCTCAAAAACTCTTTTGAGCCTTTTTTTGGGTGTCTTCAAGACCCAGTAGTGTCTAGCAAAAGCACCCATTAAATAGATATGCCATTAGAAATTTATTTAGAGTTTATTTTTTCATCTAGAACATAAGAATCAGTGGGCAATCCTGTCTGCCTTATTTATTCTGTCATTTTGGTTCAGGGGCACACCAGCCGTGTTGGGAATGGGGGTGCCACTAGTGGTACTCAGGCAATTGTACAAGAACTGCAAAACATGCAAAGCATGAGCTCTAGCACTCTATGCTATCTTGCTACTTCCCATTTTACTCATTCAGTTACTCCTCAGTGACTCTAGCAAGGTTCCTGCTATATAATTAGGCTCCAGGAAATTAGTAGGCATGAGCAAGAAATGGAAGGCCATGGAATCATCATCTTTCCAGGTTCCCCCAGAAGGGCAGTTACATGCAATCTTCATGCCTGTCACATGAAGCTGCCATTGGCAGAACCTGGCTAACATGTTGACAAAATCTATTTTGAAAACTCAGGAACAGAAGAAGTTGGAGGGAGAGAAGTCTTCTCAAGAGCAAGGAACACAAAGAACAAGTTACAAGCAATGTGAAGCAAATTGCCTTTTTTTTTTTCCTGATCGTGACCAGCTTAGCAAATATCTTTTGCAAGGGTCAGCCAAATAGAGAATATTTTCAGTTTTGCAGACCCAGGGACTGATGCAATTATTTAATTGTAATGCTGGGATGCAAAAGCAGCCATAGATAATGTATCAATAAATTAATGTGACTGTATTCAAGTACGATGTGTAATCTCTTCTTTTGAACTTCCCCCAACCCCATCCCAACCAAAGTGTCAAAAAAAATTAACAGATGGGATTTGATCCACGATTCAGTTTTCCAACCTTTGTTCTTGATAAACTCAAGTCCTAGCAATTGTCCCAAGTTTTGATGACACCAAACTCTTCAGAATTAGCTAGTCCCTTCTTTCATTAAAGCAAACTGGAAAAAAAAAAATCGATGACTACCATAGAATAACTTCTGGCCAGATTTCTACCAAATTCTACCACAAGTTAAACAACCTGGCATCAATCTGATTTCATGCTGAAGGGGATTCAGTAAATAATACAGCTTACTAATAATTAAGGAAGCCTTTTATCAGTTTGTACTAATCCTAGGCCACACCTTCTAAAAAACAACAATGAATTTGCTTACATAAAGTCATTTGACTAAATGAGATTTTAATTTATTTCTCCTAACCACTTAAAGAATGTTGAATAAAAATAGACAATTAGATCCTTATTAACTAAAAATGGTCGGTTCCACACTCTGCTCTATAGCCTGAAATGTCTATCTGGGTAAAAGATGGTAATTCTAGTAAGTGGTTTATTTTAAATGTTAATTAAAATTTAGTTTTTATAAAATAAATGCAAAATATTTCAGCACTAGATACCGGTATACATAAACTAGAAACCAATCATTAAGGCTTTTCTGTGTTTAAAACATAAGTTCAATTTTGGGATAAAATAAACTACTTATTTTTGGTCAATAAACAGACTGAATTTAATGATATTTCCAAAGACTAAAATTTGGTATTTGCCTCTATAAATATCCAGGTGTTCTAGTAAGTTCATAGTTGTAGTTCAAATGAACATAATGTTAACTAGCTAAAATAACTTTTGATATATTCTTATTCAAAAAAATAATTTTCATAAAAGATGATAACTAATTTTAAAAAATCTTTGTTAACCTGAAAAGTCACAACAAAAAGTTTTAAGTGTGTTTTGGCTGATTTTTCCTCTCCAACTATTTGAAGCTGTAAATGACTTAACTCAGTAAAATTCCAAATGTAATTATCTTCTGTACTTAGCCTAGGGCTCTCCATATATCTCAGCATTGCTGTCTTGCATACAAAATAGGCTTTTCCATGGCTGGTAACAATATAATGTACAACTTTGTTTTAATTTCGGCTAACCTCTTGCCTACACTAAACCAGCCAGAGGAAGAAGCTTCGTTGAGTCATCAAGCACTCAAAAGCATTTTGGAACACAGTTGCATAAATGGGGTGGATAGGGTCAGGATTTTGAAATTGTACATTTTAATAATCTCCATTTCTGACCCAATTTTTACTTTTAGAAACAAATTTTCTATTAATTATACCAAGAATGGCATTATTATTAAAACATATGATTCATCAACAAGTTACATCAGGAAGTAGAAAAGCCATGTTGAAAAGATCCACCTACACTCTCGTCTCACAAACTGTGCCCCAGGAAAATCCACAGTATGTTCTCTTGTCAAACTATATTCTACATAACACAACCCCAATGGGTATCCAAACACAAGATGATCTATGTGCATATATATACATATAGATGTATGATATAGCATAAACACATTTAAGCATATACCCATATATGTATATATCTTATAAATACACGTTGTATCTATCAGATCTAAATATATGTATGAATGTGTTTAACTATAAACAAAATTATAAAAATGAATGTTTAAGTAGAAATGCTGACAGTAAACCTCTCATGATGGAAAGAAAAGGGGAAATGCAAAATTAAGAATAAGTCTATGTATTCTTTCTAAGTGTACACCTGTAGTCACGTGTGCATACACTCCCAGTCTTGCTTACTCTCTCTTGCCACATATACACTCTTTTTTTTTTTTTTTTTTTTTTTTTTTTTTTTTGGTTTTTGGGTCACACCCGGCAATGCTCAGGGGTTACTCCTGGCTCCATGCTCAGAAATCGCTCCTGGCAGGCACGGAGGACCATATGGGACACCGGGATTCGAACCGATGACCTTTTGCATGAAAGGCAAACGCCTTACCTCCATGCTATCTCCCGGGCCCCACATATACACTCTTTTTCAATCTCTCTCTCCAGCTCGTCTTCCTAACTTCAGGCTAATTTAAAATATAGCATTTTAGGAGCCTTAAACCAGTAACAAATAGTCAGAAAGTTAAAAAGAGAAAAGTGAATGAAAAAGAGGGGACTGAAAAGGAGAGAGAGATAGAGAAAGGTATAGAAAGGGTGAGGGAAATGGAGAGGAAGTTTCAATTGGCTGCATACACATTTATGTACCAAATATCAGAGCAGCAACTCAAAAAAAAATGAATACAAACTGCACTTTCCCAAAGAATTAAAAATTAAACAAAGCAAAAGATATAAAGGACCCAAGTAGTTTTTGGATCTCTCAATCACTAATGAATATACAGGAACTTATTACAGAACACTATTAGAAATTTGTAATTTGAGAAATAACTGAGGAAATATTAAAAATAAATTTGGTTTTACCTGTAGTTCTAACTGCTGTACAACCTGCATTTGTACTCTACATTGAGCTGTACTTCTATCGTCCAGCGCATGCTCACTGTTGAGATGTCTGCAACAATACATAGAAAATCATTAAGTGAAATGGAGAAACAAAAAAGGAAAATATAAGTTACCAGACTGGGCAGCGTGTTTATTAGTTCACAATGGATAGTTTTGTGGGTGGCCTGCCCTTTTCATCCCCACCATTTAATACTATCATTACATGGAATTTAGTACACTGTTAATACCAAAATAAAAGTCTGCCAGGGAGAAGTTCTCCAGGGCATCTGTAGACAACCATTTACACACGATTAGGAAAATTTAAGAGATTAAGGCAAGTCAGCATTCAAGACCATCTCATTGGAGAGAAATCTGAGACAGGGCCTACTGGATATTTCAAAAGAGACTACTTGGTCTGGGTCTGAATCCTTGTTCAAAGGATTTGAGCACTTATTCACAAGTAAACTGATTTTATATCATTGATGACATGTCCTTATATGGAAAAGTATTTAACAGAAATGCAAAGAGTGGAAAAACAACTTTAAACCTGAAATCTGAAACATGAACCTATACATGCAATTTATATACCAATGAGAAGGGAAGATGCAGACAATTACTTAAAAGGAAAACTCTGCCTGGGATTTTGGCTGCTAATAGTCTAAATACAGAGTTTGTAGATGATTCAGGCCACATGCTGAGTAGGTCTGTCTTGTAGTCCTTTTACTATTTATTATATTTTCCAACAGGGAAATGGCTAATAAAATGAAATTTTCAATCCATTATACCAGATATAGAAGC
>PVKC010017362.1:0-5000 GCA_004027635.1 Crocidura indochinensis | reverse complement strand
CTGAGAGTCGTGATTTGTAAAGGGCTGGACAGGAACTAGAGTTGAAATTTGAAGCAAGGAAATTCTTCTACTAGGCACTGATGGATATTTCTCTGTTTCTTTTGGCTTCTTACAGGTTTTTAGGTCACTGGGTTTTGAATGTGATGCCATATGAGAATTTCATAGTTCAGAAATTTTGAAAATGACAACTAACTTAATCCCTTCATTTAAATAAAATAATAATAATAATAAATATATAATGGTACTTCATTCAAGAGTCAGAGCTTTTTATGAGACCTGTTGCCAATATTAGTGTCTTGGAATGATCTCATCTTTCATCCTGGCTAAATTCCAACATACAATTTCATTAACCCAGGTACTGCAGGTGATAAAACTCATTTTTCCCTAAAGAGACAGCTAAAAAGTACCAGTTATACATTTATGAAGTACCAGCAATCAAAATTATGGATTTTCTAAAAGGTTTTTAACTACTTTTATTGAAAGGAAAATCGCTGTCTCAGACTTTTGTGACACTACTGCTAATAATAAATTTTACCATTTAGACATGACCATAATATGGCAGACAGTGTCAATAAAAGTATGGAGCAAAGATGATCCCTGTCTTTTAAGTAATGTCACCTAATTACATGCCGGAAATGATCATGTGGAATACCTAGCTAACTAATGGCTCTTAAATAGAAGCACATACAATAACATATATAGCGCCTTGATATGCTATATACATCTAATGGAAATTAGATGTATAATTTTTACAAGTAGATATTTTTTAAATTCTCTTAATACTTTCAATACTTGCAAGAAATCATTAAACATCTCTCACTAAAATCTATTTGCAAAGAAAGAAAAATGCACTCAAGTAAAATTTGCTTCCTTTTGAGCAAAAGGGTGGCACTGGACCTCAAACAAAAAAACTTGCCTTGCCTAAACTTTTCTATCAAATATTCTATAGGTCACTAGAGGGCAGTGTGGTATTTAGTCCACTCTGACCTCTCTGAGGACTTGGAAAGGTCTTGAACTCCAGAACAATGTCACAAGGTGAAAGGATTTTTTTTTTTTTTTTTGGAAGGGAAAACCCTCTTTTCTTTCTTTCCTCTCTCCTCTTCTCCTCTCCTTTCTCCCACTCTCTCCCTTTTTTTCTTTCTCTCTCCCCCTCCCTCCATCCCCCCCTCTACCCAGTTTTCACTTTTTTTTTTTAAACAACTCAGAAATGCCTTATAATTTGAAGAGTCAAATTCATAATATTCAGCGCATTTTGCAATACTTCAACATGAGTTGTCACCTGGAAGCTGATGAGAAAATTTCATCCCCATACTTTTGGAGATGTACTTTGTGAGGTTGGAATTCAATTTGCATACACCCATTTTAGTGAGGGTTAGTCCTTATACTCACCCACCTCACTGCTGTCTCCTGCACCAACTAGAGTTTATTTCACTGCAGAATATTGGGGCGTGCAAAGGAGACTCACAAATGGGCTTGGAACAATTTATGATATCCGGCCTCCTTCGACATGTATTAGCATATACCTGGTTTCTTTAACATATACTTTGTTTTTCCAAAACCACAAACATAGTTGCTGGAATTTCATGTGGAAGTGCTTAAGGGGCTGAAAGTTAACACCTTTGTGATCCTTGCGGCCTCACAGTGGCTGTTAAACAAAAGCCTCTTTGTCCAGGCTTTCTTGAAATGTTTTCTTAACATGTTCCAAGTAGTTTTAGGCAGGGAACTAAAGTAAACAAGATGTTACCATGATAAAAACACTTGTGAAAACATAACAGAGTGCACTTAGTAGTTTCTTTCACATAAAACTCTTCACAGTTTTGAGAAGTGTGATTTTAGAGAAAAAAAAATTAAGAAAAGCAAATTACCAATGAAATGGCTTCCACTGAAATGGGCCCAAAGTTCCACCTCTGGATATTATCTTACTACTTTCTACTGATATCTCCAATTAGAGCACATACACAATTTATTTTGGCTTTAGTACATCTTATTAAAATGCAAAGAATTTTGGTGTTGATTGTTTTTCTCCAGGATAAATAACCCAAACAAAACAAAACAAAAATTCCTTTTAACTGGCCTCCTAAACAAGTCTACAAATGATATTTTTAATTAGATTTTTGACAAGTTACCATCTAAAAGCAAAGCTAGGGGAAATGGAAATATTTTTCTCAATAAAAAGTACCTGACTATTTGTAAAATGAAGGGTCTGTCTCTGATTTTACATTCAAAGTTAGAAACAGGAAAATGTGGTCATGATTTAACCTTCAAAATCATTCTCCACCTTGCCAAAGAATTATAGGAGCCCTTTTCTTTCTTTTCTTTTTAAATGGGGGGAGGGATTAGAAATTAATTTTTCCCATAAAAATATGTCTTCAACCAGGTCTAAAAAGGAAAAAAAAATAATAAAAACTGATGTGTGTGGGAGAGGAGGAAAGAATACCCCAAGCTGCCACTATCTGGAAGGCATGGGGATTGTTTTTGTTCTTCTGTGAAGGGAGAATTCTGAGCCAGGCAGGGACAGAGTATTTCATTAGTTAGCATGAGCACCTGCTGGCATCAGTTAGCTCAAACAAATACAAAAGTCACATGATCACTGATGGTTGATAGATTTAAGGAAAAAAACAACACTAAAACTGTGACTTGCTTTGAGGAAAAAAAATGGGGAAACAGATGTATACAAGCAGCTGAGTATCTGCTGATTCTGATAAAGCATCCCTCTATTGGCCATGGGGGAAAGAGAAGAGGATTGTTATTTGCACAGTATTTATCTTTGAAATCTAGGGCCCTGTGGTCTACCTCACCTTGGGAACACATGCTGCAGAATGATCACAGAAAAGTGTCAAATCTCTGGTTTTGATTTACCAACAGTTGTGTTTTTTTTTTTTCTTCCAGAGGGGAAGAAGATACATCTCACTCTAAACCAGTGGTTCTCAAATAGTGGGGCGCGACCCCCAGGGAGGGTGCAAGGCTCCCTAAAGGGGAGGCACGTTTGACCTCAGCAAACACTGTCATAACAAGCCGAGTCCCGTGTTTATGTCTCTGTGTGTCTCTGGAGCTGAGAGTTGCTGTGTCCTGCTTCATATCTTGCATCAAAAAGCTATGCGTTGCAAAATGTGCTCATTGTAGCCATTAATCCAGACATCACCTCTAATTTAAAAACCAGCACAAATTATTTTACATATTTTTGTTGGGCAGGTAAAGTTTTTTTAAATAAAGATACTATTTATAGTCACGCGGGGTGTGTGTGTGTGTGTGTGTGCAAAAATGTTTTCTACTTCCTAGGGAGGCATGACAAAATAACTGAGAAGCACCGCTCTAGACTGAGTGCTTCTCCTTCACTGCACGTGTACCCTCTCAGCTAAAAGTGACATTTATTGTTCATAGGGGTCTTCATCCTGATCACGGCCTTTCTGAGAATTATACTAACTTGAACAACTGAAGATGAAAAACTGTCATGAAGCAAAGCCATATTGCCCTCTCATAGGGAACTTGGAAGCCAGGTGAAAGAAGTGCCAATAGGAAAACAAATAATTTTCAATAACAATAAGATAAAATAATAAAATAAAATAAAAATCGTGGGCCCGGAGATATAGCACAGTGGCCTTTGCCTTGCAAGCAGCCGATACAGGACCAAAGGTGGTAGGTTCGAATCCCGGTGTCCCATATGGTCCCCCATGCCTGCCAGGAGCTATTTCTGAGCAGATACCCAGGAGTAACCCCTGAGCACAGCCGGGTGTGGCCCAAAAACCAAAAATAAATAAATAAATAAATAAATAAATAATAATAATAAATATAAAATAAATAAAATAAAAATTGTAACTGGTCAAGACATTGAGTGGGTATTTTCCTCCAGTATGAATAAGAGAAGGTGCTGTGCTTCCATTCTAAATCAGCTCAAAGAGAAAGGTAGGAACTGTAAACCTTTCTAGCTTAAAAACAGGATCTCATCAAAGATTTCACCCTGGTTAGAGGGCCAGGAAACTGGGCCTATGAATACAGCCATATTCACTCTTGATATGTGGTGCTACAGGTGTTTTTGTGCTAAACTGACAATGGTGAGCAACTGTGAGAGTAACTGTTCTGACTGCAAAAGATATTACTTCCTGATCATTCTACAGAAAAATCCCTGAGTCGGTATTTAAGTATGTGGACATTTTAATTTTGGCAAAATGTATGGATTTTTTTGTTTGTTTGTTCGTTTTTATGTCCGTTTTGGTTCATGGGTCATGCCTAGCTGTGCTCAGGGCTTTTTCCTGACTCTGCTCTCAAGGATCATTCCTGGTTGCGATTAGAGCCGCCACATATAGTGCCAGGATAGAACCTGGTTGGATGCATGCACAGTAAGCATCTTAATCCTTATACTACCTCTCTGACCACAGAAATGCATGTTATTATTGGCTTTTAAATGTACTAAAGTGTATGACGTGTCTCTTCTGATACATCAAGGCTTTGTCTGGTCACATGCAAGTGAGAAACATTTAGAAATGTTTAATGATGCCTCTTAAAAAGATGAAAATACAAGGCAGACAAGAAAAGAAGCACCGAAGTTTTTAAAGAATGCTCCTGTAGATTAGGTACTGAGTATCATGGATCTTTCCATTCCATTACTAAGAGAAGGTTAGTATTACTAACTGAAGCTCAAAGACCATATTCACAGTGAGAGACTACATTACTCACTCTGTCATTCCTCATTACAGCAGTACCTTTTTATGGATGGAAGAGGCATGCTCCTTAGTGGTATCCGGGAGACCTAGTGGCCTTTAGGTATTTCTCAACCAACAGGTCTGGTGGTTCAATGCAAGGGTCAAGAATTTAGTGCTACTTGGGCCCTAGGGATTATAAGGGTCACCCTAGCAGTACAGAAGGCCTCTCAGGTCACACCCAAAGTGTTCCAGGACCATTGAAGTACTGTGGATCGAAATGGGTTCACCCACAGAGAAGACATGTGTCTTAACCCCTATATAGCCTTGCTGGTCCTTCTTTTTTTTTTTTTTTTTTTTTAA
>PVKC010017361.1:0-20336 GCA_004027635.1 Crocidura indochinensis | reverse complement strand
AAAAAAAAAAAAAAAAAAAGAAAAAGAAAAAGAAAATCTATTATATTAATTAAGGCACATCATACCATATAACATTAATTTTAGGTGTATCAGTAAATGTTGTGTACATATATATATTGAAATGATCAGAACAAAAGTCTAACATCTGTTACCATATATAGTTATAATTTTTTTCTTATTATGAGAACTTTCAAGGTCTGCTCTTGTGACAAACTTAAATATGTAACAATGATATTGTTAACTATAGACAGAATGCTTTAACTAATCCCTAGAACTAATTTATTTTATAACTAGAAATTAATAATGTTTGGACAACTTGCCCCCTCTTCACCATTCCATTCATGTTCAACTTTTAGTGTGAAATCTTCAGACTTATGAAACCTACCTTTTTTTAAGTGACATGTATATGAATGATATTTTCTGTTTTTTCTCTATCCCATTGGAGCACTTATATAGGTAATGGAGGTAACAATTTCATTTCCTTAAAGTTATTCCAATGCTCAACTATCATCTAGTACTAATTTCTTTTTGTTTTGTTTTGTTTTTGTTTTTTGGGCACACCCATTGACGCTCAGGGGTTACTCCTGGCTATGAGCTCAGAAATAGTTCCTGGCTTGGAGGGACCATCTGGAACTCCAGGAGATCAAACCATGGTCCATCCTAGGTTAGTGCTCGCAAGGCAGACGTGTTACCTCCAGCGCTGCCGCTCCAGCCCTAATTTCTTAAACAAAAATTATCCTAAAATAATTTATAATTGATTGTTATAAGTGCTATGTTTGATTTATATACAGATTTTAAATGTGGTTGTATAAAAATTTCTCAGGTGAGAGGGATCACAAGTGGAAAAAATTTAAGAATTCCTATCAAAGTCAACATTTCAATTACTGCAATTAATAAAAATGAGTTAATGTTTGTCAAGTGTTATTTGTGAATCAATGTGCTTAATATGTATTTTTGTTTTGCTCATAATAGTTGCTTTTAAATAGCATGACCCTGGTTGAGACAAATATTCATCTGAGCTATCTATGCATCATTTATAAAACTAAGATAATAATTCTAGCTTGTTCTCATCTACATATTAGTGCAAAATAACTAAAGTAATACATGACAAAGCTATAGTAAAATAGATAGTGCACATATGAGGTCATGTTATTGTGATATGGATTTCAGGAAAAATTTGAACATTTGGGCACTTGGAATAGTTTTAGCTCTCCCACTACTCACTGTACTTATGGAGAAAATAGGGATATTAGGAGAAGAATTAAATGTCAGAATCAGAGAAAATATAATTCATATCAGGAAACCAAATTACTCTGGATGGGTTTATTTAAAGAGTATCAGCACTCAGGAGACAAAATGTAGAATACCTTTTCTTTCCTTGTAAATTTTCTGTATGAAATCCCTTTCTCTGCTGGATAATTGGTTACATTTATGATAAATTAATTAGATCCCTACAGTTTCCAGAAATCTTGGATTTCTATGTGGAATATTTTAAAATGTTACTTTGCAATTGTTCAATGCTAGTATATAGAAATATGAAAGGTATCTGGATATTGACCTTTATCCTGAGGCCATCCTAAACTTTTTATCAGTTTGATTAATTTTGTTATAGGTTTCTCACTTTCTCTATGAAAAAGTATCCTGTAAGAGTTCTATTCTTCTTAGCCTAACTGTATGCTTTTATTTATTTCTATAATTCTTCAAAAATAGTGCACCAATGAGTAAGTCCTTGGTGGTGGCTGCTGGTTCTCCAAAATGTAGGTACTCAGTGGTAAGCTATGAGGGCAGCTGTAAGAAAATTAGGAGGAATAATCTATGTAATATCTTACTTCTTTGAATTCTTATCTTTAAAATGGGGTTGGTGGGGCAGAAAAAATAAAGTATGCAGGGCACTTGCCTTGTGTGAGGCTGACTGAAGTTGAATCCTTGGTATCCAAATTGTCCCCCCAGTCCACTAGGAGTGATCCTTGAGTGGAGAGTAAGGAGTAAACACTGTATGAATAGCACTGGGTGTGACCTCAAATACAAATCAAAAGGTTGGTACAGTCATTCTACTCCCAGGTAATGGTAACAACACAAAATTTTATCAAGGAATTCGTAGCAAATACAGTAGACTGTAAGTAATTGATATTCTGTACATGAATATTAATTCTCAGTACAGGTAGTAGGAACATACTAAGCTTAGTGGACAATTACAGAATGATTGCATCTTACCAGCTGCAAAACTCAGGCAATATTAATTTTCATGCAGAGGAGCCAATGTCATGCTAAGCAAGTTGGTGTTCAAATACTTGGACTCAGCCTTTTGTGATTCTAATTCCTAAATGTTTATTCCACACCTGTGTGAAATAAACATAAAGTATGGATCGCTGCTGCCCATTTGAAGATTAACAGTGATATTTAAGGTTAATTTTGTTCTTGGGAAACACAAGTTTTAGATCCTTGTAGGTTACAAATTACTTAAAAATTGGTTAAATGATGGATGGTCAAGCTACTCTAATTAGGGACCTACAAGGGTGGGTATTTGCAAGTGACCAGCCAGGATTCTATCCTCAGTGTCCCATTTGGTCACTCAAGTCTGCCAGGCAAAATTTCTGAGCACAGAACCAGGAGTAACCCCTAAGCACCACCAGTTGTGGCCCAACACCCCACCAATAAAAGATCCTCTAATTATAATGTGTATTATCCAGTTATTACTCTCCTTGGATTGTCAATTGCTCTTAATATGAAGTGAGGAAATGTGCTTATGTAAAATTAGCAAGGCCCAAATTCTAGTCCTTCATTTATTCTTGGGTCTGGTTGACTTTTGTTTGTGGCAGTATTCAGGCAATACTTCATATTAGTTTACAGTAGCTGCTGCTGCTATCGCTTTGATTTCATTGTCTCTGTCTCTTTTCTGACACACTTGACAGAGTAGAGACATAGTTAATTTTTTATAGAGGAGCTGAGAACAACCTCTTCAATATGGTGCTAGAAACTGGATTACTATATATAAGAATTAAATGTAAATCCATATCTCACACTTTATATAAAAGTCAATTCAAAGTGGAATAAAGACCATAAGATAAAAAAAAACAACCTATAAGTACACTGAATAAAATTTAGGCAAAATACTGCATAAATCAGATATCCATGACATCTTCAATGATTTGACAAAACTGGCAAAGGCAACAAAATAATCTTTTAATGATGAGGTTGGAGCAATCATAGCGGGTAGGGTGTTCACCTTGCATGTTGCCAACCCAAGTTAAATCCGTATTATTCCATATGGTCTCCAAAGCATTGCCAGGAGTAATTCCTGTGTGCAGAGCCAAGAGGAAGCCCTGAGTACTGCTAGGTGTGTCTCAAAAACAAAAAAATAATTTTAATGGAACTATATCAAATTACAGAGTTTCTGCAAGGCAAAAGAAACACAATCTAAAAGAAAGCTAATTGAATTTTTGTTTGTTTGTTTGTTTTGGGGCCACACATGGCGACACTCAGGGGTTACTTCTGGCTATGCACTCAGAAGTCGCTCCTGGCTTGGGGGACCATATGGGATGCCAGGGGATCAAACCGCCGTCAGTCGTAGGCTAGCACTGGCAAGGCAAACAGCTTACCTCTAGCGCCACGGTGCCGGCCCCAGCTAACTGAATTTTTTTTAAATTGCTTTCAACATATCATATAAAGGCTTGATATCTAAGATATATAAAGTACTCATAAAAATCAACCAAAAATGTTTTTAAAAACTATCAAAAATGAAGAAAGGAAATGAACAGACACTCCTCAGAGGATGACAAGTATATAGTCAATAGACACATAAAAAAGTGCTCAGCATCACTTATTATTTGGGAAAATCAAATCAAGAGAGCAATAAGATATTATGTCATACCAATGAGAATGCTGGCAGGGATGTGATGAAAATGGAACTCTCATCCACTTTTGGTGGGAATGCTGTCTTTTAGTCCCTGTGAAATGACACTGGAAAGTCCTCACTAATTTTAGAATTGAGATGTCATATAACCCAGTAATTTCACTTTTGGATATCTATACCCACTACTCAAAAACATTCATTCAAACATTCATTCAAAAGAGCATATGCACATTATTATTTATTGTTTCAATGAGTATGATAGATAATCTAGATGAGAGGATTATGAAGATGTAATATATATTTATGTATATATATATGAAATGTAATGCAATACAACAGAATATTAAGCAGCTGCAAGTACAGTGAAATCATACAATTGTTGCAACCTGGTTGGAGGAAGAAGATATTATTTTGAGTGAAGTATGTCAGAAGAAAAAATACCAGATGATGTAGTTGGGTATTAAAACCCAACTACAAATGTGTTTGTAACCATGATGCTTAAATAAAGATATTTAAAAAAATAAAAAGAAAAATACCAGATGATCTGTAACAAATAGAATATATGTATATATACATATATAGAATGTATGTATATAGAATATATGCATATAGAATATATTTATATACATATATATCTGTAGCATATAGAATATATATCTGTAGCATATAGAACTACTGAATGAGAAAATATAATACAGTTTATATAGAGAGTTTAGGGAGAGAAAGGGCAGAGAGGCTAAAAATCAAAGTAGAAGATGAGAAAGGAAACTAAGGAAAGTAGTGGGGAACAGGGGTCATAGCTTCAGTTATCTTGGTGATGTGAGTGACATGGTATGACTATAAATCCAAAGCACAAATTTAACACTGACACAATATTTAAGCTACAACCATTGCAATTTGCAATGTGCCTGTTAAGGTGGCAGGGAAGGGTATTGGATGATAGAGTATAAGAACATTGTTGATAGGAGTTAACATTGTTGGTAGTATTGATGTTATAATATTATATGCCTAAAACTCAACTATCAAAGAATAAATCATGGTTCTTTAACTAAATTTAAAACTTTCATAAGAAGATTTGACTAAAATGGGCAGCCATTCATTTCTCTAAGACTTGGTAACTTTCTGTTACCTGTAGATGATTTACATATCTATACCAATATTTTAACAGTGACCTAGTGAAAAATGAAATGCTTTCTCCAACTTTCATAAAATGGCAGAAAATTTCTCATTTGTGAAGTGAAAGTTGCTATTTGTCTCTGTCTCCTACTAAAATTTAAAAAAGGGTAACTCAGTTTTCTCAGTTAACTGTACATGATAACTAATACAAGAATTTATAAACACTGATTCATTGTACACGTCTTCCAGTAAATGATCCATTTAAATTATCAACTAGGGGAGGGAGGATTAAAAATTATCAATTTATTTCATGTTTATAGTCCTTGTAAGAAAAATGAGATTGCTACTGTGGTATATCTATATATTGATTTACAAATTTATGTGTCTAAAATATACATAATATATACACTTACAACCATGAAACAGTTGCATTTTGATTTGCACATAACTGGACCCCTAAGAACTAGTTTGGGTATAGCAACATAAAAGTAAGATAAAAACAGGAAATCATAATATTGCTTATGCCTATAAAGAGGTCTAATCCTAGATGCTAGTATGTTAGTGATTTTCCAGATTCTACAAATCAGTGTTAATATAACACAAAGCTCACAACCAAGCAACTTGTTTTCAGTAGGAAATGACCTCAGTAACTAAAGATAACTACCGTGGGAGAAATATCTACATAGCTTTCTTCTTCACATTTGACCCAATTCCTTAACATCTAAGAGCCAAAGAAACTGCCTATCTTCTGAAGTCTGTTGCATTTAAACAGAAGGCAAATCTAAGTTCTAAGTTATGATATTAACAGACATGGAAATAATGATTCTTTGTTTTGTTTCTCTTCCCACCCACAACCTGATGACAAGATGCATAAAATCTGACTAGTCACTGATGTTTGGAACTACACTAATAAATGTCCCAAGAAAATCTCTGATATGAAAATTCATACTGTATTCATACTATATTCCCATTCCCCTTCAGCATAACAAAAGCTTTTATATAAAAAAGTAAGAGCAAACAAAATTTTTGCAATGCTGGGCATTAATCCCAGGGTCTAATACATGTGATGTATCCTGCTGATGAACCACATCTTCAGGCCCAGAGGATAAAGTTCTTAATCATGCAACAGAAAGTTTACTTAAAAAAATAAAAACTTGATTTTTTAACTAACTTGTTGTATGATTACAAGCATTTTATTAACCTTTTAAACCCCAGAACACCAACTTTAAAAATAGAAATCACTGAACTCAGACCTCTAAGCTCCCATGGAACATGATTCATGTAGAGATTTTATCCCATGAAACTGTGTTTAAAACAGGTTTATCGAGTGCCAGAAATATTTGGATACAGCCTCCACTAATCCTGACAGCATAATCTAAAAGCATGCAAAAAATAGCATGTATGCATGGGCATAAATACAACACATCCTCTCTCATACACATATGCCCTTTTCCACAGCATGAAAAGATCATAAAGGATAGTGGTCAAAAGTGCAGTGAGTTTGAATTGCTAGGGAGCATTATCAGCATAGTCACAAAGGAGTGTGAAGAAAAGGCCACTAGATCTAGTACCAAGAGCAATATTTAAGCCATGAAGGTGACTTACCAGAGGCTCTTACAAGAGAAGAGAACAGAGCTGGAAAGACCACATTCTTTCAGTTATGCTTGGTGAAATAGGTTAAGTTCTCATTTTCCTTATCTTGATGAACATAGTATTTGAGAAGTAGAATTGCTATGATCTTTGAAAAACAGCTTGGCCTACAACTCCTATTAGGAAATTATTCATTCCCACCTTAGATAGATAGAAATGAAGTGAAGAGGCTTCAGTGTCAAAACAATAGGTTAGTGGGGAAGGTTGCATGCAGTTAATCAGGGTTCAATCCCCAGCACACTGTACAATCCCTTGAGCCCATAGGAATTATTCCTGAGCATCGCTATGCATAGACCTAAAACAAACAAAGATGTGAAGAGGCTTTAATCTATTTCTCCTAAGACCAAAATGATTACTTTCATTGCAGTAGGGTCTTAGGATTGATTACTTAATAGGTTAAAAAGAAAACAAAAAAACAAAACAAAAAAAAAACAGGCCCTTTTGCTGCACATGGTAATTTTGGGGGGAGTGTTTGATTTTTCACTATTTTGGGAAATAATTTAAGATCTTAGGAATATCAATACCCTATTAAATACAGAAAAAATAAACTTCACTTCTTGTTATCTGAGGTAATTAATTGGTTCTATCATAAAAGTCTATTGCTGAAGGGGCCGGAGAGAAAGCATGAGGTAAGGCGTTTGCCTTTGATACAGAAGGATGGCAGTTCGAATCCTGGCATCCCATATGATCCCCTGTGTCTGCCAGGGGCGATTTCTGAGCATAGAACCAGGAGTAACCCCTGAGTGCTGCCGGGTGTGACCCAAAAAACAAAACAAAACAAAAAAAACAACAATACAAAACATATCTATTGCTGAAGATGTCAGTGGATAAAAGTATGAAATTATAATGTCAAAAACTAACAAGAACGTTCTATACTTCATATATCCTGAAGAACTTATTTATTATGATTTAAATTCCTAGATCAACTGTCCAAACAGATTTGTTTGAAATAAGGAAAATATTCTAGATCTATACTATTAGTATAGTAGACATTAGTTATGTGTAGTGATTATGTGCTTGAAATTCAAGCAGAGTATTGAGGAATTAAATTTCAATTTAAATAAATACCTGTGCCTAATGGTTACCTATTAGAACAATTCTCTTAGAATAAGTATTTAATTTGTAATTTATTTTCTTTATTATCTGTGTATGCCTAGAAAAAGAGAAACTTTAGTTTCTCCATTGGGCTTATATATTGTCAAAGTTAAATCATCTTGAATGTTTCAGTTTTTTATGAAATTTCTCAAATATGTCTTGTGCAATGGAGCCTTCACCATTGGACATATATTTAGGCTACTCAAAACAATCCACAAATCTACAAGATATTATTTCTGGTGTAAAAGAAATTTTTATTCTATGTAATTGGCAATTTTATATTTCTTTTATTTATTTATTTATTTATTTTATCTTGTATTGCTTTTTGGGTCATTCCTGGCAGTGATTAGTGGTTACTCCAAGCTCTGTGCTCAGGAATCACTCCTGGTGGTGCTTGAGGGACCATATGAAATGCACGGTTCTGGTTGGCATGTGCAAGGCAAATGCCCTACCCTTTGTACTATTACTCTGGTCCCTTTACAGTTCCTATAACATAATAAACAAAAAGTCTTTTCTTTACTTCATTCTACAATCCCTTTCTGGGTAGGTAACCAAAGGAAAAAATAATTCAAATCATTTGCTATCATAAAATTAAAAGAAATAATACATATATATTTATTTCCTTTCTCTGGAAAATAAAAGATGTAACATTATAAACAATCAACTTTGAAGGAACTCAGATTGACTCAATGCCCTTCCACAAATGAGTAAATGGTTTTATAGACCAATTGAAAACAAAGAAAGGATGGGGAAAGATGTATACATAAGTTTCTGCTTTGTTTCATGCTAATATATATAGTTGTAACACCTGCTTGTTCTCACCCTTTTGACTATTATACCAAACACTCACCATATAGGATCTACTCTCTCTGAAGTATTATGAGCCAGTGAAGAATTTCCTTTTGGTTCTTTAGAAGAGAAGAGGTCGGGGCTTTTTATCAGATATCACATTCTGAATAACATAACAGGTATTCGTTAGACATTTCTCTTCTCAATATCTCTCTAGTCAGGCCAATGGGAAGTGAGTCCTTTTATTCCACCCACATTTCTTCTTTTTGTTTGTTTGTTTGTTTGTTTGTATGTCTTGTTTTGTTTGGGGGCCAAACACAGTGATGCTCAGGGGTCACTCCTGGCTCTGCACTAAGGAATTACTTCTGGAAATCCCTTGAAAGACTATATAAGATTCCAGGGATTAAACCTGGGTTGGCTTTGTGCAAGTCTATTCACTGTTCATTGCTCTGGCCCCCACTTCATTTCTTTTAAACTGCTTAGATTGGAACTTTTTTTTGCCACACCAAATCCAAATTGAACCACCTGCATGTGAAATATGTGCTCAGTTATCTCTCCGAGCCACACAAAAATCAAGATTCCAGTGATTGTACAAATAATACAGGGGTTAAGATATATGCATTGCAAGCAATTGACCTTACAAATAGTGAAAATAAAAGTACCCCAAAATATTTCAGAAATGTGTCATTTGTCACAGAAAAGAGAAGAAACATGCCTAATAAAAGTTGGCATGTTTATGTAACTTCTTAATTCCATTATTCATTGGCAATAGAGATGTAAATTTAAAAAAAGGAAACAAATTTAATTTCTTCTGCAATTACTTTAAAATAGTTCATCAATGACAGTATGTACATATGTATATGTACAAATAATTCAAGCTAATAAATATTTTGGTGTGACTAATATCTGCAATACCTCAAAAATAATAAGCAATAATCTTTTCATTTGATGGTCCCTAATTGAAAAGCAGAGGCACATCAAGATTAACTATTGATGAGGGCCAGAGCAATAACACAGCAGGATGGATGGTGGTTTGAATCCCAGCATCCTATATGGTCCCCTGAGTCTGCCAGGAGCGATTTCTGATTGCAAAGCCAGGAGTAACCCCTGAGAGCGCAGCTGGGTGTGACTAAAAACCAAAAACAAACAAACAAAAATCTATTGAAATCTATCCCAAATGATTTGTTTATTTACATGGGTAACACTACTCTTTTTTTTATTAGTGAGTAGTTTTCAAGATAACTTTTGGACAGAAAGACTATCTCCATACCTGTATAAATAAGGTCTATAATAGTGAGACAGCAGCCTCATTTCTGTAAATTATTGTGTCCCCATTCATTTCAGTGAAGTATATCAAAGCACAAAAACTATACTTGAAGGGTAATAAATCTGTTGAAAGATAAAGGAACTTCTAAAAATTATCTGAAATTTTCTTAAACTAAATCCAAACTCTCAGTTCATGGTTGGCAAAATTATGGCACTTTGTCAAATTAAAATCAACTGCAAAATAATTTCCCACTTTATCATATATAGGTTAGTATATTTTCTTGACAAGTTTTTCGTGTATTAGTACTTCCTGTGATGCAATCCCAAGCAATGTTCTAGAATAGCTCATGACTATGCAATAGTTTTTTTAACACCAGAATACAGAAGCATTATCACTACAACCATCTAGAAATGGCCCATCGCCTCATAAAGGTAATTGGCCTAATATAATGCTTATTTGTTGGCTAAAATTCAAATTTTAGCCAATATTCATGGCAGAAGATGTTTGAGCTTGAGATTTTATCTGCACTTTGGTTGTGGAGTTTTGTCATTCAATACCTTAAGTAAGATTTTAGTCATGGATCCTTACAATGAACTACAGTTCATGCCTCATTTCTTTAGTGCATGCTGCTTCCTGGGACTATAATTCCCTTTTCCCTCTTCCAGTAAATTTTCTTTAATAATAATCTCCAAAAGTCTCCTCTGCAAGGTCATTTATATCATTGCAGGGCATTTGCTTGCCACAATGACTGCATAGTTTTATTCAAGTGACAATTACTGGATGAGTACTCGATGCAATTATTGAGGTATAGTCAAGGAATATGGCAGTGAATGAGATAGATACAGATAATGATCTTTTATTAATCTAGAGGAAGAGAAATCTTAATATAATCTAAGACCAAATCATACCATTCACACCCACACGTTTCCTGGTGCAGATATCTCTTAGAAAACAAAGGGTCCTCTGGGATAGAAATGTGTTTCCTGACTGCCTAACTGCAAAAATAGATTTACAGATCTTTCCTAAAATACCAAATTCTAGCCTAGGGATTATTTTTGGCATTCTGGTAAAATCTGCTTTCCTTATGCTTTTTGGCAGAATATCCAAAACTGCGTGTGCTTTTAATTAATCCCCAGTTTAAATTGAGGTCTATCATAATGCACTGACAGCAGAATTACTTTTGGTCTCCTCTGCTAAATGGCTGACATGGTAGATTTGACTACATTTATCTCTTTGATCCAAAAGCTGTCTGTGGAAAAGATCCAAACTCAATATGCCCTGTATTATTCTTTTTAGCCTATTTTTAAAAAATAAATTCTTTAGCTGAGTCACTGTGAGATACATAGTTAAAAGGTGGTCATGAGGGACCGAAAAGACAGCACAGCAGTAGGGTGCTTGCCTTGCACGCGGCTGACCCAGGACAGACCTCGATTCTATCCCTGGAGTCCCATATGGTACCCCAAGCCAAGAGCGATTTCTGAGTGCATAGCCAGGAGTAACTCTGAGTGTCACTCTATGTGCCCCCCCTCAAATGGTAATGATTGAGTTTCCTTCATACAATCTCTAACACCCTTCACCAGGGCACATTTCCCACCACCAATGTCCCCAGTTTCTACCAATCCTTCCTTCTGCTCTTTTCCCTGGATGCGTCTGTGACACTTTTCTGCTTTTTCTCTCTTCTCTCTCTTCCTTTTTTTTCTTTTAGATATTGTGGTTTGTAATATTGTTACTGAAGGAGTACCATGCATATCACTTTACCTCCTTTCAGCAGACAATTCTTGTTCGAATGGTTATTTCCAATTATCAATGTCATACTGGTCCCTTCTCTGCCTTAACTGCATTCCCCTGCTATTTGTGGCAAGTTTTCTATCATGGACTGCTCCTCCAGGCACTCATTTTTATTATCTTTGGATATTGGATATTATTACCATACTATATTTTTATATCCCATAAATAAGTGCAATGTCTATCATTCTCTCTCTGAATTAGTTCTTTGGAAATATAAATTTATGAATCATAAAAATACTGTACTAGGTATTAGCTTGTTACTCTTATGATCTAATCTATGTTTCCAAAGAACTAAGCTGTAGTTTAAAATGTTGGGAAGTGTACTCTCATACTAAGTGTCCAAATTGGAACAACGAAGTTGAGAGGTGTCTACTGCCAGTTGGCTGGCACAAGTCAATCAGAACCTAGAATATAAAGAAAGAAAGACACTCTCTGACTAATGACTGGCTATCTTTGACTGACTACCTGCCACCTGTGATAAGATAATAATATAGAAGCATAAAAAGTGTTGCAGCAGAATAAAGTATTGAAAGTAACATCATCGGAACAAAAATTCAAAAGAATTTGAAAAATAATAGCAGCTAAGAGAGACCAAAATAAATCACTTTAAACCTTTCTTAGTTCAACATGCTAAAATATCCCAAGACCTTTCTCAGTATATATATTATTCAAAGGTCAAAACATTTCCTTTGAAAATACCGAAAATATCTACAGGATATTTCAGCAAAATACCACATTAACTTATTTCTCCAGCACAGTTCAAGGCCCAGGTTTCAGAATGAGGAAGGGGTTGAGTCTGACATGGGGACCATCACATCCAGCTAGATCTCCAAAGCGATGTGGGGTACTGATGAGATTTTTCACTGACCTGATCTTGGAAAAATAGAATTGAATCATTTTCCTATATATTCTTGAATCGTGAATCTACATTAATCTTTTCAAAGATCAATTTTAATTGAAAGCTTTGCCTGACTCTTCAAGACTTCAAAGAGCAGGCATACAACTGGCTTTCACACTACTAATTTTATGGCTCAGTTGCTGTCATCAGAAAACAATTTTCTCAGTTTCCTTCACCTCTTCCTCCTGTGATCATTTTCCATCTGCATGTGGTAGCAAGATGGTTATGACATCTTTAAGTTCCAAATGCTCTCAACTTTATGTCTTTTATTAACTATGGGCTATACGACAAGAAAAATTACTAGTTGCTGTGTGTTTGTTTTCACGTCTGTAAAATGGAAAGGTCAATCCAGTGCTTAAGCATTTAGAAATTTTTAATGAATGCTAGTGACAATGCTGTTTGCATGACACATTTTCTTACAATCAGTAAGAAATATCCATTTTCCTGATCAAAATTTCTAAAGCTGGGGCTGGAGCGGTGATGCAGCAGTAGGGCATTTGCCTTGCACATGGCTGACATAGGATGGACGGTGGTTCAATCCCCTGGCATCCCATATGGTCCTGCCAGGAATGATTTCTGAGCACATAGCCAGCCAGGAGTAACCCCTGAGCATCACTGGGTGTGGCCCAAAAATTTTTTTTCTAAAGCTATCCTAAACTAAAATATCTGCAAAGACGTAATACTCTCACCCAGAATATTCTTGCTTCTCAAAATGTTTTGGTCTACCATTTTAATCTATAGCAGAATTTATAGAAGCAGATTACTCTTTAGAGACAAACAAGTACTTTATATTCCTGAACAGAAAGCCTTTTACAAACAGTTTTTCTCTGGAACGGACCAGGTGGTTGATCTATGTGACAACCTTAAAATATGTACTTGAATAGAAATAGACTGTCTTCCCAAAGCCAGAAATTAATTGTCAAGTATGATTTGGGCCACCCATTAAGAAAGTGCGGGTTTAAAATTCACTTATTTGTACATTGCTTCTGAGCATTTAAACTTTAACTACAGTGCAATAAAATATGAGACATGGGGTACAATTTGAGTTTCTTGCTTTGATATTCTGGCTTTCACATCCTTAAATTTGCAACCAATAAAATGGTAGACTATCAGACTTATAGACTCAGCTCAGATTATTGTCGTCTTACTTTCCTAAGCATTGCTTATTAGCTTCAGAACTCTATTCTCAACTTCCTTAATGTTGACAACGATTTTAGGAATTCCATATATAATAACAGAATTTTTAAATATTGGATATGCAAGAGAACTTATAAATAATTAAAGACCTTATGATTTTTCCACGACTGTGGTGAGGAAAGTTGGATCTTTTTGCTTGCTTGCTTGTTTGTTATTGTTGGGGGTGGTGTTCAGGGCTTATTCCTAGTTACGCACAGAAATCACACATGGCAGGCAAAGTGTACCATAAAGGATGCCACAAATTGAACTCAGGTCAGCCACATTCAAGACAAAGGCCCTTCCTGCTGTGCTATCACCGCAGCCCTGGAAAGTTGGATCTTGACTCAAAATCATAGAGAAAAACCAGAAAATTATCAAAGTTCATAGCTTGCTCCAGTTCAGTCATGAGTATGAAATTCCTTCCTAAATAATATTATTGTGCTAACTTCATTATGTTGACTGGATAGATACTATTACAAAGCATATATGCCCAAATAACTTAAAACAAATTTACTTATATAGATTTAGCATAAGGGAGGGGGAAAAAAGAGGGAAAGGGAGGTGGGAAATTGATAGCAAGACACTAAGAATAATTCAAATCATGTAAATAAGAGATGCCCAGGCCAGGTCTATTTAGCAAGATTACTTATCTGTTAACATAAAATTTCTGTGATATATACAACAATAAATATATTCCAAATGGATTTTTTCTGTCAGTTATCATTCAGTGAGATAATCAGTGAGTTCTCAATGTACCTCAGGATTGTGTTATCCAATAGAATTTGTTTGTAACCATGAAAATGCTATCCAAAACAAGACCTGATCACCACGTGTAACCATCAAATAATACAAATAGGAGTAGTATTTAACTGTTAATTTATTTATTTGTATTTCATTTAAATGTATGGATAGGGAGCATTCTTTTTATGACTGAAACCAACCACAATCATGTCTATCTATAATCATGGTGCTTGAAAAAAGAAAAAAATAAATGTATGGGATTTGTAGCTACCATATTAGATTATACCATTCTTTTGTGTGTGTGTGTGTGTGTGTGTGTGTGTGTGTGTGTGTGGTTTTTGGGTCACACCCAGCAGTGCTCAGGGGTTACTTCTGGCTCCATGCTCAGAAATTGCTCCTGGCAGGCACGGGGGACCATATGGGGCACCGGGATTCAAACCGATGACCTTTTGCATGAAAGGCAAACGCCTTACCTCCATGCTATCTCCCGAGCCCCAGATTATACCATTCTATGTGAACACAGCTACACAAAAATAATACCTTGTGGGGCTGAAGCGATAGCACAGTGGTAGGGCATTTGCCTAGCATATGGCTGACCTGGAACAGACCTGGGTTCAATCACCGACATCCCATATGATCCCCACGCCTGCCAGGAATAATTTCTGAGTGCAGAGCCAGGAGTAAACCTGAGCACAACTGGGTGTGACCCCCAAAAACACAAAAGCAAAAACAACAAATAAAACCAACCTTGACCTATAAGCTTATGCTATTGTTTTGTTTTAGTGGGGGTAGTGTATATAATGAGTGTATAAATTAGATTTTTCCACAAGATGTATTTATGACAGCACTAAATTATATATAAGAAATATAATGTATATCTATGAATACACACATATCAGGATTCTTAGCTACAAACAATAGAAAACAAAAAACTAATTTAAGTAATAGAAAGAAATTATTTTACAAGATATTAAGTCACTTGTATTATCTCTGGAAAACCAGAAAATCAGAATAGAGATGTTCCCTGGCCTGAAAAGTATATAGGTACATTCACAGGGCAGAGCTGGCCAGGGGAGACACCACCATCATTCTGCTGGTCTTAGTAAAGTCAGCTGCCTTGCTAATACTGCCGGCACTAGATACTGAGTACCACACATTCCCCTTATGTGGCTACTTTGTAAAACTTAATGGATTTGCTGCCAACCTTGCCAAAGCAGTTTCTGTGTGGTAACTGATATTTCTCATTCCAAGTCCAAGAGAGCATCTGACTGGGAAACCGAAAGGTGAAAGTGAACTCAGGTCGCATATTGATGCTTCAATTGCCAAGGAGGTTGTAATAGCAATAATCTGGTTTCCATAGAAAGAGTTGTAGCCTTATTATCTAAAAAAACTCTTTAAATAAAAACAAATGTTCATCACACTTGCCTTCTGAACATATCTTAAGTCTCCTAAGTGGTGGAACATAACTAATTACTGGGGCAGGGGTCTGGTTACTGAGGTAGAGTAATTGCTGATATGAGGGATTAACTGCTATCATGAGGAGAAATGGACTAAATAAGAAAACTGAGGGAAGAGGGGAAAGTTTGAAAAGGATTTCTAGAGAAATACTTCTATTTTAAAGTAGAGTAAGTATACGTTTATGTCATTCTTTTATAACATTTATTTATTTTTATTGACGTGGCATTGATTTATAAGACAATAGGGCACCGGGATGCATGCTTGGCATGTGAAGGCTCCAGGTTCAATTCCCAGCCCCACATGATCAACTAGGCATCATTGAGATGGTCCCAACAACTGATGGATTTGAGCAACATAGGACCGAGTATCCACTAGAAGTGGTCTGGAGACCCTGGAGCACTGCTTAGGAGACCCAAAAAGAAAAAAATAAGGGTTTTACATATATATATATATATATATATATACATATATGTATTTTTTGTTTCAATACAATGTTATCAAATCACAGCACCATCAAAGCCCTGTTATCCCTCATCCAGAATCCACTGAAACCCTTCTTTCTTTCAGTTTATTCCCCTCCCACCTTGATAACCTCAGTTCTATGTTCAGCCTTGAAAGTTTTCCCCTACTTCCCCCCCACTAGAAACTATTATCCCCTTGCTTTCTTTCTTTAAAAATGCATATGAAGACCCGGAGAGATAGCATGGAGGTACAGTGTTTGCTTTGCATGCAGAAGGACAGTGGCCCAGCATCTCATATGGTCCCCCAAGCCTGCCAGGAGCGATTCCTGAGCTTAGAGCCAAGGAGTAACCCCTGAATGCTACTGGGTGTGACCAAACAAACAAACAAACAAAAACAAAAAATGCATATAAAAAACTTACCACATCTGCCCCTCTTTTTATCTTCTTTTAATTTTATTTATATCCTCTAGATAAGGGCTCTCACCTTTTTCATAGAACTTTAGAACTTGAATCATTTTGTTCTGTCTTCCATTTCTATGTCTAACTAAAAATTGACAAAAAGAAAGGAAAAAAAAAAGTGGATGAGACTCAGGGGCCAAGTGGTCTCAGAAGCATTGAATGGGGGAAAAAATGGGCAGATCTAAGTAACCAAGCCAAGGTTCACAACAATTGAATCAAGAGACCCAAACTATAACAAGCTAAATACAAAATGGACCTGTTACACTGAGTGGAGGAGATTTGGGACATTGGTGATGGCAATGTTTCACTGGTAAAGGGGGTATTCTTTACATGACTGAAATTCAACATATTTATGAGCAAGGTGTTTAAATAAATATATAAAAAATAAAAAATTTAAAAAGGTAAAAAAAAAAGTAGAGGTATGGAATGAGTGCTGGGAAGTATGGTGGAGGGAGGTTTACACTGGTGAAAGAAATGACCCTAATTCACTGTCACTATATGCCTGAAATACAACTGTGAAAGACTTGTAATTCACAATAGTATCAATAAAAATTATTTAAAATGCATATGAATCATTTAGCATCTGCTCCTTCAGCCTATTTAACTATCTGTGTATTACTTCATAGCACAGATGTACTATACATTACTAGTCCATTCCCCTATTGCTGTAGAACTAGAATTTTTGACATTTTTTTCTTTTGTTTGTTTGTTTGTTTTTGGTTTTTGGGCCACACCCGGTGACGCTCAGGGGTTACTCCTGGCTATTCTCTCAAAAGTCGGCACGGGGGACCATATGGGGAACCGAACCGCGGTCTGTCCTAGGTTAGCGCAGGCACCTTACCTCCAGTGCCACCGCCCGGCCCCGACATTTTTTTCTTTTAAATTGTGTTAGTGAACACCTGTACAAATAATTGCTATATGCTAGTGCAGTCATATCTTTACATAAAATTTCTAGTAAAAGAATTGATCTATTAAAGCAATTGCTCTAAATATATTTAACATGTTGGTTTATATTTATAAGTCATTCTCAAAGTTATGAACAATTTTTAGTGAGGCCTAGGACTAAGAAAATTATTAATTCATTCTGTCTTAGGCACAACATTTGCAGGCTCATGAAAACTATGCTATGAAGATAAAAATATTTTAAAGCAGTATTTTATAGTCAAATTAAAACTAAAATGTTTGTGACTTTTTTATTGTCCACTCTCTTTAATACTCAGGAGTTACTTCTGGCTCTGCTCTCAGGAATTACTCCTTGCAGGGCTCAGGGCCATATATGAAACCTGGGCTGGCTGTGTGCAAGGCAAGCACCCTACCTGCCTACTATTGCTCTGGCCGCAAATGTTTGTGAATTTTAAAAGTAAAAATTATATATAAAGACAGGATTGATATTACCAATTTTCCTTTATACTACTTGGCATAGTATTATTCCCATCAACATATTTTCACCATCTCTAGGGATTTCATGAGGTCTTTTGATCTTCAACATATATAATTTTCATTTCATTTCTTTGTTGTTGGAACTGAGCAACATTCATATGTTGGCCATTTTATTTCTCTGTGAATTATCCTGTTTTCATTGATTTCTTATTTTTCCTATTCAGATATTATATTATTAATTTATAAGCATTAACTTGAGGACCACAGAGATAACACAGCAGTAGGGTGTTTGCCTTGCACCTAGGATGGACAGTGTTTCGAATCCCATATGGTCCTGTGCCTGCCAGGAGCCATTTCTGAGCACAGAGCCAGGAGTAACCCCTGAGCGCCGCTGGTTGTAACCCAAACCCCCCAAAAATACCAGCATTAACTTCAGTTTTATACATATATATACATATATATACCTTTGTTATCATATATTTGCTAACATTTTCTATTTTTTTAATTTTCAAAAATTTTAGCATATTTATTGCTTTAACTGTTTATATAACCCAATTTTTTCAGTCATTTCTTGGATTCTCTTCATTCTTATCTCTTCACACAAAGTTTAATTTGCTGTGGTTGAAAATAAGACAGTAACATGGAAAGACTCAAAGCTTGTATATAAGCAAGTATACCTGTACTTTACTATAAGTAAAGTAGAGTAAAATTTTTGAGATAATTAAATGAATAACATGAAATCTTAAGAGTAGTACCAAGTACATATAAGCATTCAATAAATGCTAGTAATCATTATTAACTATATATATATATATATATATATATATATATATATATACACACACACACACACAAGTCTGTTCCAGAATACCTTATTCTGTTCCATTTTCAGCATTAAAAACCACATGGCTTTAATTATCATAGATTTATATAGTGCCTTTTGATCTGGTTAAGCAATTTCTCTTCTCATTTATCTTGGATTTTCAAATTTTCCTGACTGTCCTCATTTATTTATACACACAAATGAATTTTCAAAGTTATTTGTCAAGGACCACAAAATCCCAACGGGATTTTAACCAAAAGTGCATTAAATTTATATATTTCTCTAGGAAGCATGACATCTTTATAATATGAGTCAGCCTGCACAGGAACATGATGTGTCTATTTAGTTGAGTCTTTCATTACTTTCCTTTGAGTTTTATGTTTTCTTAATGTAAATCTTGCACATTCTTATTTGACTAAGTATTTTTAGTTTTTAATGCTATTAATTTATATTGCATTTATTTTATTGCTGCATACTGGCAATTACAGTATATCTATATGGTTTAGGTTTGTATTTTTATTTTATGGCCAGCCTTCATTGCTTGATGTTTGTTCAAGTGCTTATCCAAAATGAATGTAACCATGTCATTAATCTATCTAAAATTCTTTAATACATATCAGGATAAAAATTCTGATTTCTTTTTTATTCTTTTTTAATTGAGATCATTGTGAATTATAAGTCTTCCACAATTGTATTTCAGGCATTTAGTGACAGTGAATTAGGATCATTCCCACCAGCAGTATTGACCTTCTCCACCATAGTTCCCCACATGCATTCCATACTTCCACTTCTAACCCCTAGAACTACCAGTATAAATGGCCCATTTTGTATTTAGCTTAATATAGTTTGGGTCTCTTGATTCTATTGTCATTGATTTTGGCAAAAAACAAAAATCCTTATTTTTTTGAAATATTTTTTTTGACCAAAGTTGATTACGAATCTTTCGCAGTAATATTTTAGGTACATAGTTGTTGAGAAACAAAGTATCTAAACCCACGTTGTGTTACAAAGTTGCTAAACCCGCGGCTGATGTATTCAGCCATGAGCTGTGGGGGAGGCCTTAGCAAAATCCATACGCAATAAATGACTCACACACAGAGGTTTGGGGGGGACAAAAGGTTTGGTCAAAAGAGTTTAATTTTCCCTGGTTCGATCTCTCTCTCCTCTCTGTCCGTCTCTGTCTCTTTCTCTGTCTCCCTGTCTCTGTCTTCTCTTCTTTCCCTGTCTCTGATCTTCTCTCTTAATCTTCTGACTTCTGTCCCTGTCCCTGTCACTCTCTTCTTCTCCCTTAATCTCTCTCTCTTTCTGTCTTGCTTCTTCTTATTCTCTATGTTTCTTCTTTCTGTCTCAGCTCTTCTTCTTCTCTATACGTCTCTCTGACT
>PVKC010017360.1:0-20174 GCA_004027635.1 Crocidura indochinensis | reverse complement strand
AAAAAAAAAAAAAGAAAACACAAGATGCACAGTAGGAATGCAAAGAAGTCAGCAATAAGCATCATTTTGGCTTTTCATAAATGTGCTAGGCATGTGAACAGGTCTCTGTATGCACGTTCTTACAAAAATGCATTCTGGAGAATGCTGGGGCTCAGGGGCTAAGATTTCCCTATATCTACCCCTTTTAACATGGGGCAATCATTACTTTGCTGTAACAAATCTATATAAGCTGAAGTTTTGTTCCATGAATTCTTTTCCCATAAGGATGCTGCATGTTGGAATTATAGGCATCACCAGCAGAATTCTTTTCTCCTTATAATATTGCAAAGAACACATGGGAAATGATGCAGAAGCCCGTGGGGGAACCATTGGAGTCTCTTGTATCAAGAACCATCAACAAACACAAGCTGTAGGCAGAGCCACATATAGACTGAAGACCCAGAAATAACTTGGGAAATGATCCATTTTCAAGGACAAGATCCCTAAACACCCTTAATTCTAGAGAAATTCACTTCCCATCCTTAGTCACTGAATACAGAAAGTCCCAAGGCAGGAATGCAGGGATAGTAGGCGGGTGGGGCATTTTTTTTTTTTTTTTTTGGTGGTTTTAGGTCACACCCGGCAGTGCTCAGGGGATACTCCTGGCTCCATGCTCAGAAATTGCTCCTGGCAGGCGCAGGGGGACCATATGGGACGCCAGGATTCAAACCAATGACCTGCATGAAAGGCAAACGCCTTACCTCCATGCTATGGTCACGCCCATGGATGGGGCATTTTCCTTGCACCTGGCTAACCAGTGCAATCCCTGGTAAACATATATCACTCCAGAGTTTGCCAGGAGTGATTCCTGAGCACAGTGCCAGTAAACCCTGAGCAACATTGGATGTGCCCCCCAAAACAAACAAGAAAGCCTCAAGGTAGTAATGAGCATTATGAGCTCTGAGTTTGGGGTCTGAAATTTGGTCAGTCCTCTTTAATTTCCAGAAGCAGCACTACAAAATCATTATAAACCAATGATTATTCTTTTCCAATTAAATAGAAGAGCCATCGTTCCTCTATATTTTTCAACAAACAAGCAAAAGTAAACTAAAAACCCAAAGGTTTCTGCTCAGGAATCCATGAACCAGGAGAAATGAGTAGATGCTACTGCCACTGTCCTGCCTCCAGGGACAGGAAGCAACACTACCTGCTTCCAGACCATTCTCCAATGACCCTGAACTCTCAAATCTGAGAAATTCCACCCCGCTCCTATCCAAGTCTTCTTTTTTACCCTGTCCCACTCCAGATGAAGCCCTCTCTTTTGGAGGGGCTTAGGCTTCCCTCCCTTGTCCTTCTCTGCGAGAGACCTCTCTTTCTCAGAGGTGCAGGAGGGCTCAAGGGTAGTATGTGAACCTTCTTGCACCCACACCGCCTGTAAGCCACCTTCTCTTCTTTGAGAAGTTGCCCCACTGGTGAAGGCAAGGTTTTCCTCCTGGCAAGCTAGGGTCAGAGGCCTGGCTCTGAGGAGTAGCTTATTGTGTGGCCGCCCCAGGCAGGCAACAGCGAGTGCTGAGAGGGGAAAGGTTTCCTTTGAAGCACATGGCACTAAAAGCTTCCCAGTGACCATGGAAACAGGCGCAGTGGGTTCCCAGCCTGAGAACCAGAGAGCCCGGCAGTGATTCAAACACTAAACACACAGAGTCTGAAAAGCAGAGAAGGAGGGGCCAGGGTGAGGGGCAGGCAGCCCAGGCTGGCAGGAACTGAGCGGCTCCCTGGTAGGAAAATCCGGCCAATGAAGCTGAGCAGGTTCATGGGGTTTCCTTTTCACTTTGGAGGCTTTCTTCTGGCTCTGTCCCTGCCCCTCAGGTCCTATTCAGCACCTCATCAGATCAGTAGAGCTGGGCCTTTGGCTGGCCTGCTGGCGGTGAGGCTTGGAACCAGGGGCGGGAGGTGATCAAAGGAGCCGTCGTAGGCACTGCACTGCTGCCACCCCTCATCTCTCCTCCCTATCCGCCCTGCTTACCCTCCTCTGCCCCTCAGAGGAGGCCCTGCCAAGGTGATCCAGTAGAAGCCACTGGAGGGTGGGGAGGGGCAAGAAGAGAGGCAGCTTTTATGTCTGCACATAAAGCACAGCGTGAGTGCCGACGACACGCCACTAGCAGGTCAGCATGCCTTATTCCGGGCTGTCTTCTTAAACCAGACAACTGAGCAGCCTGTGACACTGGTGCACTTGTGGATGCTCAGATCCTGCGCCCAACAGGTCATCTTTCAAAGCAGCCCATCTCCTAACCCTCAAGATGAATGAAGGGGACACCGAAAAAGTTCTCCGAGATACTGAATCCGGTTTCTTTAAAGGAGAGAAAAGACAAGCTGAGATTTTTTTTTTTAAGCAAGGAAGAGAATATGATGCGATTAGAATCTGTTAAGGAAAACCACTTTCTCACTTTCTGATGAGTATCTTTTCTCGCACTTGGACCGAAACAGAATCCAACAGTGTCCTATTGGGCTTCAGGCCAGGAACTAGTGAAAGGCGTCCACTTCTCAGCTGGGCCCTGCTCTCAAGGCCCAGCAGGGCAGGCAGCAGCTCTGACCAGCGTCTCTTTAGGAAGGCAATGTTTGGACAGGCCTGTAATTCGAGAAGCCCATTAGGTGCAGTCTCCTATTCTTACCTTTGTTGGGCTGCCAAAATATTTACTTGACTTCTTAACTCTAAATCTCTGAAACACACCTGGAGTGCCTAAAACAGGCAATTTTCTTATTTTCTCTTATTTATAAGAAGAGTGCCCAGCCTAAGCAACAATGACAATAACAGTGGGATCAAGAGGGTGGGAGTCTGGTAAGAGAAGTAGCTTTATAGAATGCAACCACTTCTAAAGAGTTGGGTGTATACTGGATTTGTATTTTTGGGTACGAAGGGGAAAGGTTGTAGGACAGCTTAACTCAATCAAATCGATTCTATGTTTACTTTGAGGAAAGAATTCATTTACATACCAAGTATAAGTTCTGGATTATAATCAACTGCATTGTGTACTCAGCCCTCCTGCTTTTGGCTCATAACCTGTTGTACTCAGGGGTTACTCCTGGCTGTGTTTAGGAAATCATGAAGTACAGGGGACTGATCCTGGGCCTCTTGCATACAAAGCATGTATGTGTTCAATCCACTGAGCTATGTCTCTAGTCCTCAATTACATTTAATGAAAAATAGCTATGGGGAGGGGGAATAAAAAGTATACAAGACAGAAACTCTAATACCAAACATCTATATTACAATTATATAACATTAAAAAATCAATTGTTTGAATAAAAACAGCATTTGCAGAATCTGAAATGAATTTCTGATAATACAACCCATCTAGAAATAACTAAACTCTATTTCCCACTGCTTTATCTCATGCTACTTTGAAAAGTTTGATATAGGTATGAAGCCACTGTAAAAGCATCTTCCCATTCTACCAGGCACTTTCCAAGCAAGGCTTTTGTATCATATAAACACCATCAAGAAATCAAAAGAAGGGGGCCGGGCGGTGGCGCTGAGGTAAGGTGCCTGCCTTGCCTGCGCTAACCTAGGACAGACCGCGGTTTGATCCCCTGGTTCCCCATATGGTCCCCCGTGCCTGCCAGGAGCGACTTCTGAGCGAATAGCCAGGAGTAACACCTGAGCGTCACCGGGTGTGGCCCAAAAAGCCAAAAAAAAAAAAAAAAAAAAAAAAAGAAATCAAAAGAAAAGGAAAAATATACATAAATCATAAGAATTATGAGGAACTTGTATCTAAGGTATATAATTCTTACAACTTAATAGAAAGACAAATTTCTAATTGAAAATAGGCAATGGATAGGTATTTCTTCAAAGATGATATACAAGCTTCTTTGTTGTGTTTTGCCTTTGTGGGGGGAGATAGAGCACATACATAGTGCTCTAGTCTTATTCCTGGCTCTGCATTCAGGGATCACTCCTTGTGGGGTATGGAGGACCTTATAGAGTGTTGGGGACCAAACCTGGGACAATAGTGTTTAAGGAAAACACCCTATCCATTGTACTATTGCTCTAATTCCACATACAAACTTTAAATAAGCACATGAAAAGATGACCCACATCATTCGTCATTAGGGAAATGTAAATCTAAACCACAACAAGAAACCACCTCACACTGCTAGGAAGGCTATAATAAAGAAGGCAGATAATAACAAGCATTGGTGGAGATGTGGAGAAATCAGAAGTGGTTGATAATAATGTAGATGTGTGGTCATTTTGGAAAAAGGTTTGGCAGTTCATCAAATCATACCCATAATTCCATTTTTATTTATATAAGACACATAAAAACCTATAGTGATATAAAATTTTGCACAAAAATACCCCCCACCAGAAGTATTGTTCATGGTAATCATAAAGAAGAAATAATCTGGGCCCGGGAGATAGCATGGAGGAGGTTAGGCGTTTGCCTTTCATTCAAAAGGTCATCGGTTCGAATCCCAGTGCCCCATATGGTCCCCCGTGCCTGCCAGGAGCAATTTCTGAGCATGGAGTCAGGAGTAACCCCTGAGCACTGCCGGGTGAGACCCAAAGACCAAAAAAAAAAAAAAAAAGAAGAAATAATCCATGTTCATCAACTGATGAACAAAGCATATTGAAACATTACTCAGCAACAAAAAAAGGAGAGGTTTTTCATGCAGGCTGCAACATTATGATCATCCTTGAAAGCATTATGAGAAACCAAAGAAATAGGACTCTAATGCCACAGGCTCTGATTCTGTAAAATAAGATTTTATAGTATCTATAAAGGACTTGCATCTATAACAGATAAAAACTATGAAATGTTCTAAGATCGACTCTGGTGACAGTTACGCAATTTTGAGAATATACCGTAAAGAAACAAATTAGGAGGATGGGGTGGTAAGGATCAATTAATGCACATGGCCAGGCATCTGTGAGGCTCCTCTTTTGAAGAATAAAGAATAGAGGCAACTTTGGGGCTATCTCCAGGTACGAGAAATTCTACTCAAGACTAGTAGTACTCTAAATAAAACAATGACTTGATTTTAAAATTTTTTTTTTTTTTTGGTTTTTGGTTTTTGGGTCACACCCGGCAAGTGCTCAGGGGTTACTCCTGGCTCCATGCTCAGAAATTGTTCCTGGCAGGCACGGGGGACTGTATGGGGCACCGGGATCGAACCGATGACCTTTTGCATGAAAGGCAAATGCCTTACCTCCATGCTATCTCCCGGGCCCCGATTTTTAATTTTTTGATTTCTTGGTCACATCCAGAAATGTTCAAGGGCTGCTCAGGATCATAATTACTGCATTCAAGAATTACTTCTGGAGTTGCTTGGGGGACCATATGGGATGCTGGGTTGACCGTGTGTAAGCACATACCTGCTGCTCTATCACTTTAGTCCCAATATTTTCTTTTCATTTTGGGGGGGATTGAAGTCACCCCTGGAAACTCAGGATTACTCCTTCTCAGCACTCAGCAATTATTCCAGGCAGTGCTGAGAAAAGTATATGGGGGGCCGGGCAATGGCGCTGGAGGTAAGGTGCCTGCCTTGCCTGCGTTAGCCTAGGACGGACCACGGTTCGATCCCCTGGTTTCCCATGTGGTCCCCCAAGCCAGGAGCGACTTCTGAGCGCATAGCCAGGAGTAACCCCTTGAGTGTCATTGGGTGTGGCCCAAAAACCAAAAAAAAAAAAAAAAAAGTATATGGGATGCCAGAATTGAACTTGGGTAGGCCACATGTGAGGTAAGCAACCTATCCACTATACTAACTTTTTTCCTTAGGGGTGGTGGTATCATACTTGGCAGTGCTTGGTAGGATTTAGGGAAACATATGGGATAGGGGGATTGAACTCAGGTCTACTGCATGCAAAGCAAGCATCTTACCTGCTATTCTATCTCCCTGGCCCTCATTTTTTTTTTAACAGTTTAAAGTGGCTCTCAAAAGTAGAAAAACTCTTTAGTTGTTTCTGCAAGCCTCTCCCACTGATTCACTGCACAGTCAGTTTCACAAGGACAATCATTTATTGCCCTTGTCAGCAGAGATCCTAGTTCAGTAAAGGGACAATAGCTGGGGCCAGAGATATTACGGGGGTAAGGCAGTTTGGCCTTGCACGTAGTTGATCCTAATTCAATCCCTGACAAAACATATGGATGAAACAGCTTTCTCCTAAGTCAGGAGTCACCCTTAAGCTCAGAGCCAAGAATAGTCTCTGGAGCACTGTGGGGCATGGCCCCAAAACAAAAGCAAGCAAAAAACAGCTGGAAGAAGTTGAATCAGGCACCCCTAGTCTCAGGAGATGGCCAGCAGCCTGCACCCCTCGAGTTGGCAGACACATTATTTGTTCTATTTGTTCTGTTTTCAAAACTCCCTTAATCTTCTCAGTGGATTTTAAATAATGGCTTCAGTTAACCTTTGATAGCTAAAAATGTCTCAGATCTAGGAAGAGAAAAAAGGATTGTGCTTAATATAGCCTTTTTTTTTTTTTTTTTTTTTTGGTTTTTGGGCCACACCCGGCGGTGCTCAGGGGTTACTCCTGGCTGTCTGCTCAGAAATTGCTCCTGGCAGGCACGGGGGACCATATGGGACACCGGGATTCGAACCAACCACCTTTGGTCCTGGATCAGCTGCTTGCAAGGCAAATGCCTCTGTGCTATCTCTCTGGGCCCAATATATAGCCTTTTCTACTAAGAGGTTCCTGGAAAACTTAGGTGAAGAAGCATCAAATTAAAAGTTTGCAACTTTTAAGTCAGACATGTGACCTTGAAAGTGATAATGGGAGCCGGGAGGTGGCGCAGGAGGTAAGGTGCCTGCTGCCTTGTCTAGGACGGACCACGGTTCGATCCCCCGGTTCCCATATGGTCCCCCGTGCCTGCCAGGAAGCGACTTCTGAGTGCATAGCCAGGAGTAACCCCTGAGCATCACTGGGTGTGGCCCAAAAAAAACCAAAAAAACCAAAAAAAAAAAAAAAAAAAGTGGTATTAATCTAGGGTTTTCCTTTTATATTATCATGCCAATCATCTCCTGATCTAATTTATTTTACTAAGTTCTTCTCTTGCTTCCTTTTCTAACCAAATATGGGAGGCATTTATTCGGGTGCTCCTTAAAATAAACCTAAAAAGCCTTCTAAACTTCTCCAACATAAAACTCACCTTGACTCACCTTAGAAAAGAGGCTTCTATTTATGATAAGGAATATGCTTAGAGAATGGAGGAAATAAGTCACTTTTTAAATTTTTGGTTTTGGGGCCACAATAGGTTGTGCTTATGGCTTATGACTGGCTCTGAGCTAAGGGATCATACTGGCAGATTTTGGGGGACCATATGTGGGTAAGAGATTGAAACCGAATTGGCCACTTGGCCACATACAAGGCAAATGCCTTACCCATTGTACTATTGCACACACACACATGTTGGATTTTGGGCAAATGCCTTACCCATTGTACTATTGCACACACACACACACGCGCACACACACACACACACACACACACACACACACACACACACACACACGTTGGATTTTGGGCCACACCCATCAGTGTTCAGGGGTTACTCCTGGCTCTGAGCTCAGGAATTACTCTTGGAAGAGTACAGGGGACCACACTGATGGCAGGGAATCAAACTCAGGTTGGTCATATGCAAGGCAAGCACCCTACCATTGTACTGTTCTTCCAGTCCTGCAAGTTTACTTTTTAATCATCACAACCATCTCTGCAGACAAAAATATAGAACGAAGGAGGTACAGAGAGGTTAACAGACCTGAAGTTAGCCATCTACTACCCAAGCAAAACTATGACTCACACAAAGGCCTTATGGCTTTAGCAACTGAGCTTATTGCTTCCTCTCTTGAAACATGATATATTCTAAGACCATGCACATCAGCGGAATGTGTCACAATAGCCAGCATAAATTTGTAATATTGGAGGGGTGGAGAAAAAGATGAAGAAATTAAGGTTAAGGCAGATTCCCTTAGAAGAGACAGTTATTAGGACTATACCATTGACCATCACAGGCAGATGAGTATTTACTGGGTCTGAGGGGAATGTTCTAGACACTGCAGGGTATTGAACAGCATCTTTTTTTGTTTGTTTGTTTGTTTGTTTGGGGTCACACACAGTGATACTCAGGGCTTACTCCTGGCTCTGTATTCAGGAATCACCTCTGGCAGGTTCAGAGGATCATATGGGATGCCAAGGATCAAACCCGGGTCAGTCATGTGCAACGCAAGTGTCTTAACTGTGGTGCAATCACTCTGGCATCTGAGCAGCATCTTGGCTTCTATCAATGGGTGACAGCAGCAACCTCTGTCTACCTACTACTGCCAGATGTTTTCTCTTGTAAATAGAAGTTACTCCAGGCACTATTTAGGGAACCAGGCAGTACTAGGCATATGCTCTACCACTGTATTATCTCTCTAGACTTAGCAGGCTTTTTTTTTCTTTTCTTGGTTTTTGGGCTATATGTTGGCTGTGCTCAGCACTTACTCCTGGGAGATACCTGAGGGGACCATAAGCAGTGTTAGTTCAATCCCAGGGTCAGCAGGATGTAAAGCATCTTAACCCCCTGTACTATCTCTCTGGCTTTCTATTCTGAAGACCAAAAGATGTCCTCAGACATTGTCAAATGTCTCCTACCTTGGGTGTGTGTGTGTGTATGGTGGCGGGGAGAGGCAAAATTGAGAACCATATGAAAAGAAGATTTGGATACTATGCTCTGGGTGAGATTTGACACAACAAATGACCCAGTCACTATGGGCTCGATATATCTAAGTGCTTTGCTGATGGAAGAGGTAGCCTACAAGACCAGGTACTGACCTCTGAGAGTTACTATATTGTCAGTTACCTCCGCTCCTTTTCTATGAGTCAGAACTCTGTCCCACCACTCTTCAGACTCAGGTGTGCTGGACTTGGCCCAAGGACGGGGTACTCAGGCTGCCTAAGAAATGCATGCCTGTGACCAAAAACTCAAAAAAGAATGGCACATTGAGGGACAAGCCGCCCACATCCTCCACACCTATACAGTTCAGAAACAATGGTGTAGCTAAACCCAAGGTCCTGTATGATCCTGCCTCAAGTAAAATGCGCCCCCAACCTCCCCTCTATTCCTGCCAAACCAGACAACCTTGTTCTGGAAGATAAGGCCAGAGTTAAATCCCAATACAACCATCAAAGATACTAGAATTTTTTTTTAATTCAAGTTCTTCAAATTCATTTTTGTGTTATTAAATACAAAACAATAGCAGATGGCTGTACTTCACTCACTTATATGGAGTTCAGAATCAACACTGCTGGCATTAACTGTGCAGAACACAGTAATTTCACAATTCACTCATTTTCCTGTATCAATGCTAAGTTTCTATTCATTTTCACTATATAAAAGGATTGCTCCTCATTCTACTGCTATGATCTATACAGTGGGAACATGATGTTAAGTTAGTAAACTAAAGCCTGGCTTCAAAACTGTGCTTCTCAGTCTATATGAAATTATGGAAAAATTTATTTTAAAAATAACTTTGTTTCTTATTAAATGTTTAATTTGTAAATTAAATGTAAATGTTTGTTTAGTATGCTTATCCAATAGATCCAGAGTTGCAAACAAATTTCTTGGGTGAAGGGCTGAAGAGATAGCATGGAGGTAGGGCATTTGCCTTGCATGCAGAAGGGTGGTGGTTCAAATCCCAGCATCCCATATGTTCCCCCCAGCCTGCCAGGATCGATTTCTGAGTGCAGAGCCAGGAGTAACTCCTGAGTGCTGCCGGGTGTGACCCAAAACCAAAAAACAAAAATAAAAACAAAACAAAACAAAAAAAACCCAATGGGGGCCCAGAGAGATAGCACAGCGGCGTTTGCCTTGCAAGCAGCCGATCCAGGACCAAAGGTGGTTGGTTCGAATCCAGTGTCCCATATGGTCCCCTGTGCCTGCCAGGAGCTATTTCTGAGCAGACAGCCAGGAGTAACCCCTGAGCACCGCCGGGTGTGGCCCAAAAACAAACAAACAAACAAAAAAACCCAATGGGGCTGGAGAGGTAGCATAGAGGTAAGGCATTTGCCTTTCATGCAGAAAGTCGGTGGTTCAAATGTCAGTGTCCCATATGGTCTCCCCGTCCCCCTCTAACCCCCCCCCCCCGCCCCGTGCCTGCCAGGGGTGATTTCTAGTGCAGAGCCAG
Organism: Crocidura indochinensis; assembly: GCA_004027635.1. Taxonomy (NCBI): domain Eukaryota; kingdom Metazoa; phylum Chordata; class Mammalia; order Eulipotyphla; family Soricidae; genus Crocidura; species Crocidura indochinensis. Next base: position 10,037 of record PVKC010017360.1, on the reverse strand, counting down.
GAGTAACCCCTGAGCGCTGCAGGGTATGACCCCAAAACAAACAAACAAACAAACAAAAGACCCAAAAACCAAATTTCTCGGGTGAAAAAGTAGAAGAGTTTAAGAAGTCCTGAATAAAATAGTTGATCCTCTTTTATATTTTAAATAAATTGGTAGGAAGTCTAAAGAGCAATAGCACAGCAGTATGATGTTTGCCCTGGAAAGGCAATCCAGGACGGACCTGGATTCAATCCCTGCGGTTCGAATCCCGGTGCTCCACATGGTCCCCCGTGCCTGCCAGGAGCAATTTCTGAGCATGGAGCCAGGAGTAACCCCTGAGCACTGCCGGGTGTGACCCAAAAACCAAAAAAAAAAAAAAAAAGATAAGGAGCAGGTACAAGGCCCCGGGTTCAATTCCCATCACCAGGAAATTGGTGGTGGGGGCAGAAGGGAAGGAAGAGAAAGAGTTGAAAGATAGAAAGGTAAGTGGTTTAGGAGTAGTTTCATAGGCCAAGGAGGATTTGATCTGCCCTAGATTATTTCTGACCTGTTTTCTGAAACAAGGATCTGCTTCCCACCAGGACCCAGTAAATTAAAATCAGTCAAACTGATGAGGGAGGTTATACTCCATTCACAACTTTTTTCTTTATTTTCTCTATTGTGTGCCCCTCAGTGGCATTTAAATAAATTCACATTATAGTGTTACCATTACCATCATCCACTGCCAGACCGCGTTTGTTTTCTCAGCTGAAATTCTGTGTCCATTGAACAAATTCCCTGTTATCCTCTCCTCCCACTCTGCAAACCCCCATTCCTCTTTGTCTATGTAGAGCTAGTTAAGCAATATCACTTTCAGTGCTAAAAGAAACAGAATAATGAGGGAGGGAGATAGGAAGGGAGGCTGTCCACAGAGTTGCTACTTTATTATACAGTACGTTCAGTTGTGCCAGGCTCTATCAGCACTCATACCCACACCCCCCTCAGAGTACTGTTCCATTCAATGAAGAAATATGGAGGGGTTGTGTATCAGCTATGTCAAATAGCTTCATGGTTTGGAAATGGGATTGAAACACAAGATGGTTTGATTCAAAACTTATTATTTTGGGGGGGGGGGTCACACCCAGCAGTGCTCAGGGGTTATTCCTGTCTCCACGCTCAGAAATCGCTCCTGGCAGGCACGGGGGACCATATGGGACACTCAGATTTGAACCGATGACCTTCTGCATGAAAGGCAAACGCCTTACTTCCATGCTATCTCTCCGGCTTCAAAACTTATTTTAACCATGATATGAACCCTTCCACTATACCCCAAGCGTCCTTAAAATTTTTTAAAAAGTAATGAAGAAATATCACATGGTCTTTATTTCTTTTCAGTGTAGGTTGTTTAAATGAATGCAAAGATTCAATTCTCCTTCAGTCCTCTCAAGGTCCCCATGCCTACTGCTGCTTCTCCAAAGTCTATAAAGCAGTTCCCCATACTCAAGAGCAGAGCAATTCCCCCACCCCTCCCTATACTGCTAGCTATGTCTAACCATTGCCTAAAAGTGAAAATGGAAAAATACAGAGTGGGGAATCTGAAGATCAAGTTTTTGGGATTTTATTGTTGTTGTTGTATTTTGTTTCTTGGGGCCACATACAGCACACCTAGGGGTTACTCCTGACTCTGTGCTCAGAAATCGTTCCTGGCAGGCTCAGAGGACCACATGGGATGCCGGGAATTGAACCTAGGTCAGCCATGTGCAAGGTAAACGCCCTATTGCTGTGCTATTGCTCTGGCCAGGAAAACACAGTATAAGTGTCCTCAGCACTGTCCCTGGATTGAGCCTCTACTATATCATTTATAAGAATTGAAGTCTGAGCACATCTAGTTCCTGGAAACATTCAACAGCATAAAGTAATTCAATCCTCCTCTGTCCGACCAGATTATACATCACACAGACAATTAAATATTCCCCAAACTAGATCCCACAGCACCTGTCTTGTCACTCAGTAGTTCCCCACTTTCTCTAAGGAATGAAGATCAAACCACTCAATTTGAAACCACTGCTTTCCCCCCAAATTTTCAAGTCCTCTTGAAACTCTTGCTCTTTCCCTTTGCCTGTTCCTGGTGATTATTTCCTTGTCTCTTCCAGTCTCTAGCTCTTCTGGGATCTTTCTCATACTGCCCCTTTCCAGAAAACCCACCTGACCCCAATGGTCCACTTCTCAAACACACTATTCCCATTTAAGGGAGCAACAGGCACTCAGCTTCAGACATGAAGAGGATGTGGGGGCCAGAGTGGTAGTATAGCAAGGAGCTACTTTCCTTGCACTCAGCCAAAAATGTTCAATAAACTGGCATCCCACACAGTTCCCTGAAGACCGTTAGGAGTGATCTATTTTGTGCAGAGCCAGAATAAGTCTTGAGCACCAATGGGTATGGCCCCGAAACAAATCAAAGTCAAAACAACAACAACAACAAAACACAAAACCAAACCCAAGAAGAGATCTGGCCCTTCATAGACCAGATGAACCAGGCAGTCCCTTCTAAATATGGTATCTCAATGAGTTGGGATAAATGGAAGCCATCACTCTTATTTGTAATCTTAAACATGCTGGATGGCTGTAAGGGACTGCTTATGGAACAGTAGCCCAGTGCTGACCCTACCCCCAAGTTTTTTTCCAGAAAGCACATCTACTCACTTTGTATACATGGCTGACCAGGAGTTTTAGTACATTGGAGGCCTCCTAGCAGAGCTGACCAGCCTACAGGTCTACCTACCTTTGCTCAATGTGAATTTCTTTCTTTGGAATCCTTTGTACCCAACAGTGCAACAATATTGGGCCCAATGATCTTGGGGGTTGTATCTTCCACCAAGATGGTGAATGAAGGGGGTGTTGCCAATAAGAAAGATGGGTGCAGGGAAGACTAGGGGAGGGGCCGTAAATGCTGAATGCTCAAGCTGGCTATTCTCAATAAGAGGCACACCTCCAGCTTAGATTTGCTCATTGATGTTCGGGCTCCTCTGAGTAAAGTTTCTTCTCTACATAGTTCAAAGTTGGGTTTCTATGAAGCAGAAACAATAGTCGGAACTAAATAATTAGTCACTACTAAAATGCACCCCTTTTTTTGTTTTAGTAAAATATTTTTTCTTTAGGGAATATAAAGAGATAAAAGGGAGAGTGGTAAAGAGGGGGAACACACTGCAGGTTGTGAGGCAGGTACAGAGAATGTGCCAGTAACCTATTTTTATTTAGAAAAGCTGGTAAGCAGAAGGAAGAGGTGGCAAGTGGAGTAAACTATATTAATAAACAGGAGAACTATCTTGTTTGCAGTGATGAGGGAATGGCTTGGTAATAGGCAATATTCTCTCTGTGTGGGGCTCAATTTCATCATGGTCAAACGGAAATCTGGAAATGATCGGATTTAGGCTGATCATGAAAGAAGATGCTGCATATTCATTAGCAGCTGCTTTTATACCCTCAATAGGTATTTACTACCCTTTTCTAGCACCTTCATCATAATGTCAAAGACAGCTTGAGCCCTACTTGAGAGGAAGACCCCTTAAGCTGAAATTATCCCTTTTTGTGGGGGTGGGGAAGGGAGATGGACTGAGCCACACTGGTGCTGTTCAGGGGTTACTCCTGGAGTTGTTCGATGGATCATAATGTGGTGCTGAGGACTGAACCAAAGTCAGCCACGTGCAAAACATGTGTCTTAACTCCTGTACTATCTCTCAGACCCTGAAATTACCTTTCTAAGGTAGCTAGGTCAAGTCCGGGTGTATTTTGAGTTGTAATTCCCTGCCTTCCTTATCTTTTTTTTTTATTAACTACTTCACATTGTCCTTCCTTTAGATTACCAGAAAGAGCTAAGTCCATATCTTTTGACCACCCATCTTAAAAAAAACTTCCATAAGAGACTGCACTCCAATGTGGGATATCAGACATAGCATTCTACTGCAAATGCTACTATCATGGGGCCCGGGAGATAGCATGGAGGTAAGGCGTTTGCCTTTCATGCAAAAGGTCATCGGTTCGAATCCCGGTGCCCCATATGGTCCCCCGTGCCTGCCAGGAGCAATTTCTGAGCATGGAGCCAGGAGTAACCCCTGAGCACTACCGGGTGTGACCCAAAAACCACACACACACACAAAAAAATGCCACTATCATTATTGCCAGCATTGAATGTAAGATGCTTAGTAAACACTCCTTAAATTTGAATGGTTAAATTCCTGGGAGCATAGACAGACTCCTACATTTTGAGGATGACTTAAGACTTTCAATAGCAGATGCTATTTTATTATCTATTTTATTCTATTTTATGTCTTTTTCATTCTATTTTCACTTTCTAGGACTTAAAAACAGTCACAGGTTTTTCAATGCTAACACTAGAATCTCTTAAAACTAGAGTAGAGTAGCAAGAAAAGATATTAAAAAAAAAAAAAAAAGAAAAGATCTTAAATACAATACAGAAGTCCAATATAGTACCATAGCAAAGGAGTGTCCAAGCTCTTACTTACTATAGGGGAAAACGAGAAACCCAGAAATCTGAAGAGATTTGTTCAAGCCTGAGGTGCAGTTTGGCATGGTCCCTGGTCTACTGTGTCCTTAGGATATTCACCCTCACCCCAACTCTGCCTTCCCAGCTGATCCTATTGTCTGCACAGCCTCCTTCAGAATCAAAAAGATTACCAGGGGATCATAATCATTTTTCTCTCCTGAGTTTATAGCATTCCGCTCTATGAATTCTAAAGCAATTAGAAACAAACCAAGATGATGAGTTTATGTCTTTTGCTTTTAAAATAAGACTTTATTTGAACTCCTGGAGAGGTATTTACTTTTTTTTTTTTTTTTTAATTTAGGACATACCTCTCTTATTCCAACGTTTTGCCCTATGGCATTTTCTGTGGGCGGGTGGATGATGAAGGTGGAAGAGGAGCCTGTGTCTGGCTTTCTCCGATTCCCACAGGCTTTTTTCTGAACACCTGACAGAAGAGTCCTCCCTTCGATGTTTTCCAACAAGTCTCAACATTTATAAAGAGGTATGGTGGAGTTCCTCCTCCCACTCCCAAATCGACCTGGCTTTTATTTTTGCTTTCTGTGCTTCCCTCCATAGCCTGTACTTCCTTATTGCCCTAGCCACCAAGAGGACACAAATAAAAGCTTGGATGTAGCTCAGAGGTAGAATGCATGCCTTGCATGTGTGCAGCCCTGGGTTCACTCACTGGCAGGCGCACACATGTGCACACACACGATGGAAAGCCATGCTATTGGTAGCAGATCACTCAGACCTTGAAATCAGTTTGTTTTTCTTTACTTGAGTCCCTTGTCTGCCCTTGAGAGCTCAGCAAAGAACAGAAAATACAGTTTGTAATTAATAAAATGGAAGTTAACCACAGATACACTTTAAAAAGATGAGAGACTGGAGAGATAGCATGGAGGTAAGGCGTTTGCCTTGCATGCAGGATGGTAGTTTGAATCCTGACATCCCATATGGTCCCCTGAGCCTGCAGGAACAATTTCTGAGCATAGAGCCAAGAGTAACCCCTGAGCACTGCTGGGTGTGACCCAAAAACCAAAAACCAAAAAAAAAAAAAAAAAAAAAAAAAAAAAAAAAAAAAAAAAAAAAAAAAAAAAAAAAAAGATGAGAAAAAGAGGGAAAAGAGGACAGAGAAGGGGAGAAAGAGGGATGTTTGTTTGACTTGTCTGACCTACTAACACCAACCAAGGTACATTTTGATGTGTGGGGCTAGGAGCAATACCAGACAGCACTCGGGAAATACTTCTGGTTCTTTACTCAGGGGATTATTCTCAGGTGCCAGGAATTGAGCTAGGTTGGACACATGCAAGTTACATGCCTTACTTCCTATAATATATCTACACTTCAACCCCAAAACAGGTTTTAAACAAACATTAAATGTCTTGCTTTGTCTAGTCCAAGCCTTTTAGCTAATGATTTTATTCAGGTGATAAGTCAAATTTCAGTAACCACATGTAAATATTGCTTGGCTACCACAGGCCTGAAGGGGTGTGAACATATGGTGATAGGGGAGTGTGCTATTGCTTTCAACCAGATAGAACCACACACTTAGCTTCTGGGTCCCTGTATTCAATAAATATTTGGTGAATGAATAAGCCCAAGAAGTACTTAATGATTCAATATGTGCCTGAGGTTTTTATTTCCTCCCCCTGGTGGCTCAAGCCAAACTATACAAAATTTTCCAAGTAAAATCACTTCATGGTTGTTCCAGGTATAGGAGGAAACAACTGGGTTCTCTACATGCCTTCTACTTCATTAAGCCATAAGAGAACAATGGGGACGTCTCTGGGAGCTCATTCCACAATTTACAGACACAGCCTTCACAGGGCATAGCAAAGGCACCCAAGTTGCTGAGGTCTGCAGAACAACAACTTATATGTGGGAGAAAATATTATATTAGGAGTGTAATGTTCACAAGGAAAGCACTGTTCATAACCTTTGGGTGTAGCTGGCATTTTTCCTAAGAAAACACTCAGGAAAGATTCGCAAGGGAGTCACTGCTCTCTAGCATCATTAAACAATTTTTGCCAACTATTTAAAGGATAAAGTACCAGGGCCCAGGTCACTGAAACCACCTGGGTTCAACTTTGTGAACTGTAAGCCAAAAAAGTAATAAAATCTGTGGAAATTATGAAGGTCGCAGGGCAGAACTTTCTAAGTGCTCAGAGGCTACTCAGTGCGATGTAAAAATGACAGATTAGATTCATGATGATCTCTGGAGCCAAACATTTTCAAGAGAAAACCTGTTGAAATATTTTCCAATCCTAGTAGTACTCTCTTTAGAAACTTCTCTCCCTCTCCTCTCCTCTCCTCTCCTCTCCTCTCTTTCTTTTGTGGTACTTGGGATACAAACTCAGAAGCTCACAGAGTCTGAGCCATGTCCATAGCCTTCTCTTCAAAAGTACCACTTCTTTGACCTGAATCACCCCAACACCTTTCTGCAAAGCCTTTCTCTTAATTATTTTACTACCACCACCACCACCACCACCACCACCACCACCACCACCACCACCACCACCACCACCACCACCACTTTTTGTGGTGATGGGAATTGAACCCCAGTCTCATATATGTTATGACTATGCTGTACTGCTGAGCCACTTTCTTGACCCCAGACTCTCCCTTTAACAAAAAGACCCAGTTTAAAACAGGTTACCTATCATATTTTGAGATCATTGATAGAAGGGTTCCCAAATTGGGTTCATTTCTAAATTATAATGTAATCAGAGGAAAAAGTGATTCTCCTGGGGCACTATTTTTAAATTATTTATAAATGATTGAGAATAGCCAATGGCAGAAATATTTTTTGAGCTCTAACTCTGAATAGATTTTTGTTTCTCCTCTCACTGCCTGGCCATCTTATATTAAGTAAATTCAAATACAGAACCACAGTTGCTGTCTGCCATTCTGAAATCAAAAGCTTGAAAGCCCAACAGTTTCCTTATAATTTACCTAAAAGCAAAGTTTAATATATGTAAACTCTTTTGGAGGTAATGCTACCCTGAACTAACACCAGACTATTTTAGGGCTCAGTCATCCCACTTGATGCTAATAGCCAGAGAGTTGACTACACAAATATGCATGTGTTTGATTACACAGTGTTGCCCAGACCTCCTGGAAGTTACTTAATGAAAAATAAATGTACCTTACTACCTTTCTAAACTTCCCAATCTCAGAATTCCAGAAAATCTGGCCCCTAGGGTATAAGATAAGCTAAGGAGTTATCAGTCCACTTCACAGATAAGAAACCAAGATTCCCCCAAGGGGAAGTAACAAGCCCAAGGCCACCCAGAGGCTAAGAAGTGGAGCCAATTCTGAAGCTGGCAATTTCCAAGAGTCCAGGATGCTAAGTGCTACATGATGTGCTGTTCCAAAACACATGAGTCCTCAACCCACAGGTCTGCAGCTATGAAAAAGTGTTGTGCCAATGAGGCTCTTCTCTGTTAACCAGCTATTTGAAGAATTAAGGAAACGAAGGCGTGATTCAGAGAGTCTGGCGCTTACCTTCCCTAGAACAGTGAGGCATGGTTTTGGATCCAATTCTGGCTGTTCCAACTTCACCACTCCGACCCAGCCATATTCATACAAGTCTTCTTCGTCATTGTTATTACACAGGCCCAGTGGGTGCATCTGGAAAAAAATAAAAATAAAGAGGAAACTTTAAAACCTAGGTTCCAGTTATGCTTGACCCCCATGGCGCATTTCTCAGTGGTTCAAAGTAATGTTAAAACTCAAAACAGGGACCGGTGAGATAGCATGGAAGTAAGGGGTTTGCCTTTCATGCAGAAGGACGGCATCCCATATGGTCCCTGAGTCTGCCAGGGGCGATTTCTGAATGTAGAACCAGGAGTAACCCAAAACCCAAAAACAAACACAAAAAATAAACAAAACAACAAAAAAACCCTCAAAACATAATTTGCTGTGCAATTATGGATGATTTCTCCCAGCTTTGGTGGCCTTTGGCCACCCAAGACAGACACCCTAGTAAGAAAAGAAAGAGATGACTCTTCAATAAACATCAATCTCAACTGCTATGAAATACTGTAACATTAAATAGCAATTACAGATGAGGCCAACTAGGTGAGCATCAAAGACTTTATTAGGCTTTTCCCGCTTAACACCTTATCGACATATCTTCAGTTTATGCAAGAGGACTTAGAAACAGAATAAAAAAATTTTGAAGAGACCGTTAATCATATGGCAGAATCAGTCAATAATTAACAGGCTTGTTTAAAGATTATACCTGGCTATGAGAAATAAAATTCTTGTAAATTCTTTTAAATTACTATTTTGCCTTTTTCAGATTTGGCTCACACCTGGTGATGCTCTGAAATTATTCCTAGCTCTGTGTTCAGGACTTCCTCCTGGCAAATTCAGGGGTACATATGAGACAACCAGGGACTGTACCTGGGTTGGCTGCATGCAAGGCAAGCACCTTACCCATTGTACTATCACTCCAACCCCAAGTGTTCTTTTTTTTTGGGGGGGGGGCTACACCCATTTGAAGCTCAGGGGTTACTCCTGACTATGCACTCAGAAACTGCCCCTGGCTTGGGAGGGACCATAAGGGACACCGTGGGATCTCTGTCCTATGCTAGTGCTTGCAAGGCAGACACCTTACCTCTAGCCACCTTCCCAGCCCCACCTCCCAAGTGTTCTTAAATCAAGAGAAAAAGTTTTTCTCCACCTTCAAAATTTTCCAGCACAAAATTCAATATAGTTAGACAAGCATCAAAGGTTTGCAAGCAAAAAGTACAGTCAATGAAGCCTGAGCATGGAATGACTCTGCTGCGGTCTGCTCATAGCTCTATCATCAAGTCGAATCAGGCCCAAGAATTGCTAATAACAATCTTAGAAGAGGAAACCCTCATGGGTAACATAATTTATGAAATTAATGAGCCTGGCCTGGTGCTAAGATGCTGGAAGAAGTATGTCTTTAGAAACACTTGTTAAAGACACAAAAGACTTAAGAAGGCAAAGAAAAAGAGCTCCTGAAATCTCTGTCCTAATATTTAACGTGAATATTACATTAAATCACAAAACATAACATATGGTAATGGATAATGCAGTTAGAGCAAGTCTAAGGTCAGAAGGTTATCCTAGATTCCCTGGATAGGCCAAGGTAATCTCCTCTCACCCCCAACACACACCCCACAGGCATTATGAAACAGAGGGGCAAGTGAAGACAGAAGTAAAGGTTGGAGTGATGTGCTTTGAAGCTGAAGGAGGTAATCATGAGCCAAGGAGAACAAGTAACCTCCAGCAGCTGGTAAAAGGTAAAAGATTCTCCCTAGAGCCTCCAATAGAAATGTTGTTCTGCTAACTTACTCTGAACTTCAGACTTCTAGAGACATAACATAATAAAGTTGTTTCTCCAAGAGTTTAAGTTTCTAGTAACCCATAATAGCAATATCTTGGAAACTAATACAGCAAAACCTTCACATGGCTTCCTACTCTTGAGAACAGATTTCTCTCTCTCTCTCTCTCTCTCTCTCTCTCTCTCTCTCTCTCTCTCTCTCTCTCTCTCTCTCTCTCT
>PVKC010017359.1:0-20177 GCA_004027635.1 Crocidura indochinensis | reverse complement strand
CATTCTAATTATTCAAAGATAGTACTTAAACCTCTGAAAAAAAATGTTATCCTGAATATTCCACAATGTGAAAAAGTATCTGAAAAAAATTGAGTTTATTGGGGAAATGTTTTTCTATGATCAAAAGATTTTAGGCTTACTAGAATAATAAGAATTAAATGAATTTTATTTCTGCTGGTGATTTAATAAAATCGAGTGTGGTTCAATGAATCAGCAGCACTTTCAAAATAACATTTCAAATATGCAATTTTCACCATACGTAAATATTTCTCTAGGTAATTCACTTGAAAGACTCATAGAATACTATAAAAATACTTATCGAGCCAAATCATTTATACTTTAAACTTGCTATGATATGGGAAAACATATACAGTCACATGTATACTCATACATGTATACTTATTAACTATTCACAGTTGAATATCTATTTTCCTAAGATATATTACTTGTTCTTGTTTTATATCTGAATGAAATCAATAAATTAGTTGCTTTAAAGTCACTGTGAATATTTTTGCCACTCTATAAATGTTATTTTATAACAAAAGTTGAATATTTATTATAACTTAGAGGTACGGAATTCTCTACTACTGTAGAAACTGTAATCTAAACTTAAATTACCAGCTATTTCAAGTTACTGGATTTTTATTAATTTATTAATTTTTTGTTTTTTGGGTCACATCTGGTGACGCTTAGGGATTATTCCTGGCTATGCACTCAGAAATCGCTCCTGGCTTGGGGGACCATAAGGAATGCCAGGGGATCAAACAGTAGTCCATCCTAGGCTAGCGTGGACAAGGCATATGCCTTAGCGCTTGCACCACCACTCAGGCCCCACGTTACTACATTTTTTTACAGTATTTTTAACCTGTATATTTACCAGTTTCATGTTCTAGAAATAAAGAGAAGGCAGATAATACCTGCTTAATTTCTGAAATTCCATTGATAAATCCTCTTCTCTGTCCACTTGAAGTACATAATATTTTTCTTAATTAACTGGGCCAACCCATGTGAACTGATTACAATCAGAGAGAAGACCATGATGTACCTTTACAGGAAATTAAGATTTTTACTTGCATTTTAGAATCTGTCATTTGAAAAACTAAATCCTCCTGGCAAATAATCTATCTGTTTACTTAGCAATTTGAGCTGAAGGTGTTTCAATTAGTTCCCTGGCCATTGTTTTTAAATTGGGCAATTGTCAGCTTAAGCAAGGAAAAGTACATTTACTTAACTGAGAAAAGGTTAGTTCAATTTTCACTCTGAACTCTAACTCCAAGAACCTTCTGATGAAGGCAGAATGCTCACAGCAGTCTTCAAAATACATTCCCTAAAAAGACATTGAATTTCCAAGTTACTTCGTGGTTTGAGCCTCATCTGTGTGAATCTTTTTATCCAGGCAAAAACATCTGGATTACAGAAAGGCTGAACTATGTTTTTGGTAATTCTCAATTGGCTCTTTATTGTTGAAATTTAAATATCTATGGATTTTATATGAATATGTGAATGTATTGCTTCTCTTGAAAAATGAGACTATTTGACCGCAGTGCTTATATATTCTCACATGGAAACAATCTGGAACTGAGTAGTTTCTAGCCCCTTGAACAGATCTATTTTTTTTTAATTTCCTGTATGCCCTGATATCTCTTCATATCTCCTGAGACCAAGGCCAAATTTTATTTGTCATCCACCACTATACTTGAGTACTGTTCTCTATAAAAAGGAAAATAGATTGCTCAGCTCATGGCACATATTCCTATCTGTCTAATAGTCAATTGTATCTCATTCTAAAATATCATATTAAGACTAGGTTTTAGAAAGCATATCTCTATAGAATGTTGCAGAATACTCTCAGTTGATAATTCTGATGTGCTTCACATATTAATATTGCTTATTTGACCCCTGAAGTAATTTGAATTGAAACAGTTGTCTTAGAAGCTTGGGTTCAAGGTAGAGTGAATCTTTTTAATTCTGCCCTCTTCATGAAATCCCATTGTTTTTTTATATTTGGTATCTGATTACACAGAAGCATAGTGAACGTCTATCCTTTTAATGTTTGTATTAGAGAAAAGTATGATTTACACTAAATCATTTTTACCTAAAATCATATTTTTAAAATAAAGAATTGACTTGAAATGGAGTCTTAAACAATTTGAGAAATGTAGATGAACATAAAACTAAAGATGGGCTTTAATAATTCAATAATAATTTCAGTGCCTTATAATGCAAATAATGTTGAATTAAGAACCAGGAGACCATGACACTAATAAATGTGTTGTGAATATTTGAACAATATACTTAATCTCCTTGGGTATAAGCCTACTCATATATAAAATTAATATTGTAAGGTATTCTCTACAGAAATAGTGGGATAAAGTGAAAAACTAGTTAAGATTATTTAGAGCAGTTTAATATTCATTGTAAGGATTAATCTATTTTACAGGATGAGATGATAAGCAAGATTGAAATTTATAAATTTAAGAGAGTAAATAAATAAAATAGCACAAAGATATCAGGTTTAGAAAGCATTAAATTCTATTAACAATATCTTTGTTCTTATGTGTCTGTCCTAGTAGATATATGCCTGATATTGAGTGACATATGTTGATGACAATTAGATCAAATATATCAAATATAGTAAAGTATGAAAATGTGCATTGAAATGTATTAACAGTTGACCAATTAACCACACTACAAATCAAAAGAGAGAATGCAAGTCGTTGAAGAATCATCTGATTCGAGACTACATAATGATATATCAAATATTTATCCTTATTTCTCTGTTTTTGTTGTTTGAGGAGCAATATATAGAAGTACTTTCAGGCTATTTTGGTCTCTACTCTGAAATTACTTCCTTGTTATGCTTAAAACACCATAGAATGCTTGGGACGGAATTCAACATCCTGCATGCAAAGCATTTGCTCATCCCACAGGTTGAATTGTTTCTTAGACCTTCTACCTGCCTTTTAATTCAGAACTAACACTTTATGCAGAGTTTATCTTTGATGGGTGTTTAGTTATTTCACCCATTTTCTTAGTGTTGGAAGCGACAGGTCACGCAAAGTGGCTCTATTGTTATTTTTGTTATAAATTATCAAGTAACAAGGACTCTATGAAATTCCTTTTCTGACATTTGTTTATTTATTTTACAGAGGATCATTTAGGAAGTATTTTATTTATTTATTTATTTATTTATTTATTTATTTAGCTTGTTTGTTTTGTGGGGTCACATCCAGCAGCGCTCAGGGGTTACTCCTGGGTCTATGCTCCTGGCAGGCCTGGGGGACCATATGGGATGCTGGGATTCGAACCACCGTCCTTTTGCATGTCCTACCTCCATGCTATCTCTCCGGCCTCCATTTAGGAAGTATTTTTGTATTCTCTGCTTATAGATTCTACTAATTCAAGTTCAAAAATTTAAGCAGTCATTCTCCTCTTTTCATATTTCCATTTACTGGATTAAGAGTATTTCAAGAAGTAAAGTGAAGAACCAGAAAGAGAACCAGACATTCAACTCCTAGGTGGTAAACACCCTAAATTCCAGTCTCCCTTTTTTTCCCTCTATTTTAATTTCACTATCCAGAAAGTACCTCTATTTTTTGCTAAGATAAAAAAAAGATAACTTGTATGTAGATTGGTCATCAGAGCCTACTGTAAATCATCATAGAACATTTTTTAAAATTTAATTGTAAAAAGCTCAAAAGTAGTAATGTATTTAGGAAAGACTCAGCTTTTTTAAAGGAAAACCATATCAAAGAAAAGAAATTGTAATGCCAGTAGACAATTGAAAATTTTTGTAGAGAACTGAAAGAAATTTGCTAACTGAAATTAGCAAAGGTAATTGCTCATATTAGTAATTGTCCTAGGGGGAAAAGGAAAGAAACTTATTCTAATAAAAATGAATTGTCTTTCCCCAAGTTTAGAGACATTCATAACTTTAAAACTTATTAATAAAACACCTAGGATCATGTATGATTTTACGTTAAAAGAAAAAATTACAAATCTTGCACATATTTTGTTTAAAATATAATTCAGTATACAAATGGATTTTTTTTCTCATGCTTATCTCAATTCTAGTTCCAATCTTAATGTTTAAGGAGAAACTTATAGAGATTGTGTTGTGATGTCAAATTGCTATACGAAAACAGTTTTGATAAGTGCATATCACCATATTATGACATATTAAAATGACAAAATGGCTCCCATGTTTCTATGGATACCAAATTACAATGTCAAATTGATGTCAAAATGAGGTAAATATAAGCCTAAACAGGCCAAATTGTGATGTTTAAGCAGTGAAATGCAATATCGTCACAGGTCTGGGAGGGCTATTCTATGATGTCAAGATGATAGGAAAGAAATGTAAAGGATGATGTCAAAATAGGAACAGAAAAGATGTCAATGGGAATCTCACCAGCATTCTTCATGATGGCAGTTCAATAGACTACTATTATAAATGTAGATTTCACCAACAGTAACAACTCTGGTAACTTTACTCAGTAATTCCAAATAGTAAGCTTGCATGTTTAACATGTTTGCGTCTAAATAAAGTTTTTAAGTTCTTACAATTTTTTTTAATTATTTTTTTTTGTGGTTTTTGGGCCACACCCGGCAGTGCTCAGGGGTTACTCCTGGCTCCATGCTCAGAAATTGCTCCTGGCAGGCACGGGGGACCATATGGGGCACCGGGATTCGAACTGATGACCTTTTGCATGAAAGGCAAACGCCTTACCTCCATGCTATCTCCCGGGCCCCAAGTTCTTACAATTTAAGTGTTGAAGAAGTTAAAGTGTTATTCAATTGTAGAAGTTCCTTATTGGAAAATCTGTTAACATGTAATTTATTTTTCTTATTTGCAACACAACTGTGAAATGACCTAAAGAGAGAAGAAGTCTGGTTAATTCTGTTTTCTCTAGACTACTACTACACTCTCCTATTGAAATGTTTTTGGGGCTTTTCCCTCCTTGTGAGATGGTTGTCACATCTTTTAATTCTTCTTTCCTAAGTTTGATAAAATATTTCCTGTTAAATTTTTATAGTTTGTAAATTATAAAATTATTAGTTTAAAACTTAGTCAGCACCATTATCAAAAATAGAATGAGAAACATTGATTTTTTTTCTGGTTTCTTTACTGGTGTAGATTATTTTAACTTGTTCTTAAATAGTAAACTATATTGTTATAATTTGTCTTGAATGATTGCAACAAATATTTTAAACTAATGATAATGCCAATTAACTGAGATGTTAAATTCAAGAACAAGATATATTTATCATGAATTCTCAGCTTTGTTTCTCCCTACAGTGGTGAATATGACTTATTAGAGAAACAAAAACAATACTATTTAAAACATTCCAATAAGTTAAAAGTAAACTTTTATCAGATTAAGAAAATACAGTAACATTTTGCTATGATGCTTGAGTTTGTGCTATTCTCCAGTGTGATCCACACCAGATTTAGAGATTCCCATTCTATAAGCAGAAGATACCTTGATTTGTAAAGGAGTTGGACTGGATCAAAGAAGGAATCTTGTTTTTCCAACAAATAAATTTAAATATCTTTTACATGAAAGCATATAATGTAAATTAAATTTAATGAATTTAATGAATTTCATTTAAATTAATTGAGTAAAACTTACAAGTCTTATACATGATTTATCAAACAGTTTAAAGTGCTCATTTTCAATATGAATTAATTATTTGTGAATGTAAGAATTTTTGTTTTTTAGAATTTTGCTTCTTTTTTGGGAGTGTTGGGCCACACCAGGTGATGCTCAGGGGCTACTCCTGGCTATGAACTCAGAAATGACTCCTGGCTTGGGGGACCATATGGTATGCGGGGGTATCAAACCGAGGTCCTTGCTGGGTCAGCCACATGCAAGGCAAATGTGCTATCACTCCAGCCCAAATTTTGCTTCTTTACAAATTTTACTCTATTGCATTTTAAGAAAAAGCTGAATGCAATGCTATAAAGGAAACATGCTATAAAGGAAACATATTGGGGGCCGGGTGGTGGTGCTGGAGGTAAGGTGCCTGCCTTGCCTGCACTTGCCTAGGATGGACCATGGTTCGATCCCCCAGTTCCCATATGGTCCCCCAAGCCAGGAGCGACTTCTGAGTGCATAGCCAGGAGTAACCCCTGAGTGTCACTGGGTGTGGCCCAAAAACCAAAAAAAAGAAAGAAAAAGAAAGAAAAAAAAAGGAAACATGCTTACAGATTCCTTTCTCTCTGTTCCTTCTGCACATCCCCACTTTTTTGGAGGAGGTGCTGGAAATCAAATTCATGACTTCACACATGCAAGGCAAGTACATCACTATCTGAACCACATCACTAACTTGATGTAGAGAAAATATGTCCATGAAGATAAAATACCATGAAGAATTTCTCATTGGCATTGGGAATAATTGAGACTTGTTAGGCTTTGTAAATAAGTGGGAAAAAAAAGATGTATTTGAAAAATCAAATAGATTTGAATTTTTGAGTAATTTTTTTCCAAGAAAATGGGACCATATGTCAAATAAGTTTAGGAAACTCTGCTTTACAGACCCAGAAGATAGTACAAAGGTTTATTGACACTTTCCTCATAAAGATTTGACATAGACCAGGGTGGTAGACTGTATTCCATATTGAATCTTGTCATTAATCAGAGAGATGGAATGCCAGTGTCCCAGGGGACTCAGCATTTTGCCATTCTGAAGAAAAGAATTTAGGCAAGATACTTATTTATAGAAAGCAGAAAATTGTAATATTTATTGCAAACATGAGTACATTCTGAAGACAGCGTACAGAGGTAAAAATCCAAATAGAAAAGCATGCCCTTTATGCCCTATTTTCTCCTCTTTCCATTTAGCATATTTTGCCTTGAGGTGTTCCCTTCTACCTTGGAGACTAAGGAAAATTGGTGGTCAGACATGCTCTGAGTACTTATGAGACTATACACTTGCACAGATTGAGATTTCCTTTACCACGCTAGCATCTCCAGTGGAATTCAATATAGTGATCAACTGTATATTTCATACATCTGCATTGTTCTACACATGTGTGATCACAGAGAAACCCTATCTCTCTCCCTCTGACTTATTTCACTAAACATAAAAGATTCCATGTACGTCCATATGATTCTCAGAGACAAAAGAGAAAAGAGCTGGAAGGTCCAGCTCATGAATTGAAACTCACCACAAAGAGTGGTGAGTGCAATTAAAGAAATAACTGTAATGAGAACTATTATAACAATGTGAATGAATGAGGGACATAGAAAGCATGTCTAGATTACAGGTTGGGGTGGGGTGGGGAGAAGGGAGATTTGGGACATTGGTGATGGGAATGTTGCACTGGTGAATGGGGGGTTTACATGACTGAAACCCAACTATAATCACATTTGTAAGCAAGGTGTTTAAATAAAGATATTAAATATATATATATATTTCTATGTACACTGTCATATTTTCTAATACCAAAGTGTATGAGTCAAAACTTCTAGTATACTTAAATTTCAAAGGGAATTATCAAGTCCTATTTTTAGCACTTTTTACTTTGACTCACACTAAATGATAATTTTCTTATGTTTATCAAAAACATTTAACAGCAATCATTTGATCTTTTGACTACCTAATAAAACAGTGATATATTATTTAATTTGTATTAATTTTTTTAGCAAAGAAAGTTTTATATGCTTCTGATAACTGGTATTGTATTACTTTTGCCTATTCATTTTAAAGTTTAGATGCATAAATGCTTTTTATATCATGAAAACTATCCCTTTGTCTTTCATCTTAAATATAGTTTTGAAGCTTAAAAAAAGAAATTAATTAAAGAATGATGTCTCTATACAACTTTATTTTATTTATTCTTTTGGATTGGGGACCAGACCCAAGATGCTTACTTCTGGATATATGCTTAGGGATCACCCTTGGTAGGCTCTGGGCTCCACAAAGTGGGGCAGGGATCAAATCCAGGTCTGTTATATGCATGGCAAGAACCCTACCTCTGCACTATATTTTTAGTCCCTACTTTATTATGTTTCCCTAGAACTAGTACAGAGAGAAAGACAACTTTATTATGTTTCCCTAGAACTAGTACAGAGAGAAAGACAGTTTCCTTGTATATTGTGGATCTGAATTTTATTTCTAGCACCACATACAGCCACTGGAGCACTTTCATGAATGATCCATGAATAAGCCAAGAATAACCCCTTACTACCAAGACTCTCAAAAAACCAACCAACCTTATATTTCTGACATTTACTCTATGCCTGGAAGTTATCAAGAAATACTCTTGATCTTGTGCTCAAAATTAAACCTAGTCATGCTCAGAGGAACATAATATTTACAGATGAAAGGTTATATATATATCAGGTAGATAAATACTGCATAGTTAATTTCATATACTGTTTTGTAGTTGCTGATTTGTGACCATAAGTGGTGGTCCTCAGGTCTATTACTAGTTCTTCACTCAAGTATTACTATTCCTGGAGGTGTTCAGGGGACATATTGGACATGAGTAATTGAAAAAGGATCAGCTCCATATAAAGCAATTGCCCTACACTCTGTCGTTTGTATCCAGCTCCCAGAATAAATAGAAATCCAGATAATTCATAGCGGAAGACCAGGAAATCAATTGACATGGAGGAATTGTTCTATACTTTCAGACTTCTCATCAGAGATGCACTTAATTCTAGGTTCAATGTATATAAGTAATTTTCAACACTTGTTAAAATTAAATTTATATTTTTCCTATGATTTCTCAATCATAATTTTTGAATTGAAATTTGAATTTTCAATATTCAATTTGAAAATTTGAATTGAAAATTGAAATTAAAAAAGTTGAGACTTATTGTCACAATTCATATAAATTTGTTGTTCATGTGTAGAATAAAAAAGCTTTGTTTGGTTATAGTTTTAAAAATAGTGTATGTCACTAGAAGTTATAATAAAGAGAAATGGATATTAATGTCTAAGATTATATCCTTCCAAATATATTATTTAAATTATAACCACTGATAAAAATTTTTATAAATGATATGGTTAATCAATAAGTTTAAATTAGGCAGCTCCTCATAAGTTGTCTCTGCTATCTTTCTAGCTCTCAAGGTTGAAAAGTACTCCTAGAAACTTTGTTCATGACTTCTCATAGTGAAATATAAAGGAAAAATCATTCAAATCTGGAACACAGAGGCAGGGAAACTAGAGAGATTCATTTTCCCTTTAGTCTGGTAGGTCTATCACCCACCAGAACAGTTTGAAAGTTTAAGTTAATAAGCTAAAAATGAGAAAGTATAAACCATGAAAGTATTATAGAATGGCAAATGTGCCATATTGTAGGGTCAGAATGTATCCTAATGGGAGAACACAAACCAAAATAGAAATTAAATCTTTTCGTTTTTGATTTTTCACCATACCTGGCAAAGCTCAGGGGTTACTCCTGGCTCTGTGCTCAGTAATCGCTCCTGGCAAGCTTGGAGGATCATATAGGATACCAGGAATAGAACCCAGGTGATTTCTGGGTTGACCACACGCAAGTCAAATGTCCTACCCACTGTGCTAACGCTCTGAAATTAAAATTAAATTAAATCTTTTTGAAAGTAAAATTTGCTGTAGGTGATCATTAATAACCCTAGATATTATAGACACGAATAAGAAGTAAAAGCCTTCAAAAGAAGCAAAAGCAAAGGGTAGAGTACTAAACTCTTCGTTGGGAGTACTGGCTTCATTGACTGATTCCAGTTTGAAGAAATATAAAGTGTTTTAATGCTAAGTGGAGTTTGAAAATAGAGCCAACACTATCAATATGCCAATAGATTAATAACATGTTTTGGTTTGATCATGTTAGGATCACTCCAGGCAATGTTCAAGGAATCACACACTGTGCCATGCATTTTTAAATAGTTCTTTTTTTTTCAATAATTGATCCTCTTTAACTGATATTGATTTTTTATTAACTTTTTTTATTTTAATCATAGTGGTTTACATGATATTTACAGTAATATTCCATTTACAAATAAACATTGAATCAGGGGAATTCCCATATTTCTAAATGGATCGCTGAATTTGAATCCAAAAGAAGCTAGCATCTACATATTTGTTTTTTTATCTTCAAGTAACATGCTTCGTCTTTTTCTCTCTATGCCTCTATCTATTAGTTATCTCTCTCTCTCTCTCTCTCTCTCTCTCTCTCTCTCTCTCTCTCTCTCTCTCTCTCTCTCTCTCTCTCTCTCTCATCTACAGGCTACCCCAGATCCCTTCTGACCAGTGAATTTCTATCTCTCAATCTCAAAAATCCCCTGGGCAGCTACAGGCTTCAGACTTCAGGCATACCGTATACAAAATAACACTAAGTTTCTATTTCTCTCTCCTCCTCTCTTTCTCTCTCTTTTGGGTCAACCAGACAAACTACTCTCTCCAACACTATATATAGTATATATTTTTATATATATATATAAAATTATATATATAATTATATATTATATAATATAATATAGTATATATAATATACATAATATATATTATATAATATAGTATATAATTATATATATATAAAATTATATATATATATAATTATATACTATATATATACATTGAATTTCATATAAACAACCTCCTATTGATTTTAAGTCTTTATTACAGGCTTATTCACAAACTCATTTTAAACAACACATTATATTATTCACTTCCATTAGAATGTTTTCTGCCCCCCCCCAAATACACATGCAATTAGCCTAATACATTATAATCAAAGAGGTTTTATCTTTTTTTTTTTTTTGGTTTTTGGGCCACACCCAGTGACGCTCAGGGGTTACTCCTGGCGATGCGCTCAGAAGTTGCTCCTGGCTTGGGGGACCATATGGGGCACGGGGGATCGAACCGCGGTCTGTCCAAGGCTAGCGCGGTAAGGCAGGCACCTTTACCTCCAGCGCCACCGCCCGGCCCCTCAAAGAGGTTTTATAATTTAACTTTTGATATGACATTTAAAAATTTTCAAGCTATGATATTTTGCAGAGAAAACTATGCCTGGTACCAGGGAGACAATCCTATGGATAAGGAATTTGCTTTGCTGTAAGCAAACATTATCATCTCAGATGGTCCCTCAAGCACTGCCTAGAGTGATTCCTGAGCGTAGAACCAGGAGAAATCCTGAGCACTGCTGGGTATTTTCCCAAAGCAAAATCAAACTCAAAAACCACAAGAAAACTATACCTAAGATTTATTGCGTTATCTCCAATGTTTTTTTTATATTTTGTTAACAAAATATTTTATATGATTAATGTGCTGATAACTTCAGCAAAATAAATTTCTTAAATGTGGTTTTAAAATATCTTAAGTATTTGTGAATATGAAAATTTAAAAAGTTTGTTGGCAAACTATTTATAGTTTGAACTTGGGTTCACTTTCCTTTCTAAATTCCAATTTTTTTTTAGCGTAAAACTAGATTTTTGTCATGAACCTGATAATTTTACATAAAAGTTATAACTTGTAAGGGCATTCTTCCACAGGGTATATTCTATAGAAAAAGAAAAATCTTTAATAAAAATATAAAGGAGAAATATATTTATAAAGATTTTTTTTGTAGAATAAATTATTTCTAGGCTTCTCTGTTCCCCTTCTTTTGGGGGAGGGCATATAATTCCAATACTTGAGCTTAAAGGGGAAGGAAGATATAATGGATGATAGAAGTAATTAATTGGCCATAATGGAACAATTGAAGAGTAGACCTAGCTAATAAACTTGGATTTAGGAATGATTCAAAATTAATACTGATTTGTTCTATTGGGTCAATTTTCTCCATATTAACCTCTGTTCTCAAAATGACTCATCCACTATTGGTCTCAGGAGGTCTGCCAGCAACTCTTACTACTATGTAAGAGAGCAATTGTCTTTGCTCTAAACTTTCCAGGCTGTATCTTGATATTAGTACCAATGGCATGCAATTTGAACCAATTGCTCTAGTCAGGGGAATTCAATGTGTTGATTTTCTTTAGCCTGACATTCTCACTAGACAATGCATTGCGATAATCAGCAGTCGTAGTTCCTAAAACAAAATTTCCACCTTTTGTTTATAAGAGATAGAAAGGATGCAAGGAAACAATCAAAAAATATTTCCAGAACTTCTAACAGTAAAAGTACATCCATTAAAATTTTGTTAAGAATAAAGTCAATGTTTTAGAAATAGCATTATTTAAGTTAGTTGTTTTTATTGTTTATGAGAACACCTTGTCTTTCAAACATATTTGCAATAATTCATCTTGATTAACAATTTCTTTGTGAGATATATAAGAATGCAGAAAAGTGAGAAAATGGAACACTGCTTTTCTTGATTTGGATTTTTAGAGGATCACACCAAGTGGCACTCAAATTCTTTCTTAGAGGGTCTTGTGAGAGACTGTATGGTGCCAGAATCACCTCACTGAAGCATCTACATTTCCTCTTTCAATTTTTCTCCATGTTTTTTATTCCCTTGTCTTTCTTCTATTCTTCACATTTCTTAATTGTATTTTATTTAGCTGGAGAGATAGAATAGGATGTAAGACATTTACTTTGACAGCCACGACCCTGGAACACTATTTTGAATGACCCTTCCATCCATTATATAACACCTAAGTACCACTAGGCATCATTCCTGAATTCTGTGCCAGGAATAGCACCTGAGCACTATTAAGTATGGTCCAACTCGTCTTTCTTCCTCCCTTTAAATCTGTAGGTAATAGCCCAAATTTTTCTTACTTCTTTCCCCCAAATCTGTATCTCTCTTTCCTGCTTATTCCTTGTTTCTGACTCCTCTCCCTCTTTTTTTTATCTTAACTGTGTGTGTTTAGCCTTTTTTACATTACTCCTTTTATTTCCTACTTATTAAATATTGTGTCTTCTTTATTTTTAAAAATATGCTTCAGTCTCTTTATACTTCATGTCTGGAATCTTGTTCTTTTATTTCAAACAAATGCTATAGACAGCACGACTTAAATTAGTTCTTGGTGGAAAAAAATCTCACTGTATAAGGAAAATAAAGTAATAGATGAGACATTCTGTATGCTCTGAGTCCAATTCTTTGAAAGTTCATACATATCAATGATAGTCTCTTTTATGTTTAGATATTGTAAAATATTTTATCTTCCCAGGAACATGCAAAGAATTTCTGTTACTTAAGAGCACTTAATTCAAATTATCAATTAATTTTTAGCTTAATAGTAATACTTTATATTGTCTGAGTTCTTCAAATTGAAGTTTTTCTTGAATTTTAATTCTTCTATATTTTAATATTTTTAAAAATTGTTTTACTGGGGCTGGCATGGTGGCACTAGAGGTAAGGTGTCTGCCTTGCCTGCGCTAGCCTAGGAAGGACTGTGGTTTGATCCCCCTGCGTCCTATATAGTTCCTCAAGCTAGGAGCGACTTCTGAGTGTACAGCCAGGAGTAACCCCTGAGTGTCACCGGTTGTGGCCCAAAATACCCCCTAAAAATTAACTAAAATTTGTTTTACTAAAGCACCGTGGTCAAAAAATTTCGGTTTCAGCCATACAATGTACATAGTACTTCACAAGTACTCCCCTTCATCAATTCACTCCCAACTCCACCCACCAACCTCGCTTTGTTCTTGGGAATCAATTTATATATTTGAGTCGTTAGTTTTATTGATGTAGAATTTTTCCATCTATATGCAACCACATCACAAAAATTGTGTAATTACATTACATATATATATATGTGTTGTAATTGTATTTATTTTATTTTATTTTATTTTTGGTTCACACCCAGCAGAGCTCAGGGGTTACTCTTGACTCTATGCTCAGAAATCGCCCCTGGCAGGCAGGGGGGACCATATGGGATGCCAGAATTCAAACCAATGACCTTCTGCATGAAAGGCAAATGCCTTACCTCTATGCTATCTCTTTGGCCCCAATGTTGTAATTTTCTTAAGTACAGTCCTCAGATCCAGTATTTCATACATGTGGGCCAAATTATATTTCTATTAGCACATTCTTGCAACTCATTTTATTTTGTTTTGTTTTGTTTTGTTGAGTCACGCCTAGTGATGCTCTGCACTCAGAAATCACTCTAGACTTTGTGATGCATGGAGAGAACTAGTGTAGTGTCAGCTGAATGAAGCATGCACCCTAGCTACAGTAATATCACTCTAGCTCCTCTCAACCTTTTTCAGATGCCCTTAATTTTCTCTTCCTTAAGGGGAAGAATGTTGTAAATAGAAAAGTCTCTAGCATTACATAGCATCTTAAATGATATTTTTATGAAAACTTTACTATAAAATTGACCAGTAACTTCCCATTATGAATTGATAAGGAAAAAATGAAATACACAGGAAAAATAAGGACCAGATTTAAAGCATGTGCGTTGGATGAAGTTGAACCAAATTCAATTCCTCCATATTGAATGGTCCCTCTAAAATCAGAAATAATGGCCTGGAAGACCTCTGTACTGTTGGTATGCCCCTTTTGATCTTCCAGAATTTCTGGGTGACCAAAGTCATCCTCCTCATCATAGGACCTGAATAACACCACTGTCTTGGACCCTAGAAATGATACTTTGATTGTAGTGACTATAGTCAGCTGAAAAAATTCAGCTGACAGTTGACTAGTCTTTGCTCATATGACAAAGAGTAATAATTGCTTTCCTATTTTTTATTCAAGATCTATTTATTGGGTATCTATTTTGTTTCTCTCAGGTGTCAATTTTGTTTCTCTCAAGTCAAATGCTATTATGTTTTTACCTGGACAACTGAGAGCACATGGCTATAGTGAAACGATGTGGTCTTGAATCCTTGACTTACCACATTTTATTGTTAAGTAATTTAGAAATTACTTAGCATCTCTTGGCTTCTTTTTCCTCATTTATAAAATGAATTTAATTTTGATGTATTTCTCATGAGATTTGGAATATGTGTTATAAAGTTTATCTATCAAGTTTAATAAATGTAGATTATTGGTCAACCAATCAGACATCTCTTGCATACTGTCCATTTGGAGAGATAAGCTATAATTCAGGAGTAGGAGAAAAGAAGGCATGGTTTATAATATTGAAGATGATGTACAGATATTTCCAGGTCTAAAGATCTCTACTCTACTTATAGGAAGAGAAATTATGAGTGTTTTTCACTGATATGAAGATAGCAAATTGGAAAGGTTTGAGTAACCAGAGTGTATCATTTTCATCCTTCCTAAATAGGAAGAAGACCTTTGAAAATACTGGATAATAGTAATTGAAACGATGTAAGTTCAGGGATGGATGGAGTGATACCACAGTGGTAGGTTATTTGCCTTGCATGCTGCCAACCTGGGACTGACCTGGGTTCAATCCCTGGCATCTCATATGGCTCCCAGATCCTGCCAGGAGCAATTTCTGAGAGCAGAGCCAAGAGTATCAACAGGTGTGGCCCCAAAATCTAAACAAACAAACAGAAAAGGTTATAAATTTCAGCAGAGCCTGGGAACTTGTTTTGATCTGTTTTGGGGGCCACACTCTAGAGTGCTCATAATTTACCCTCATTTTGATCAGACTGTTCCAAGAGTCTCTGTCTCTAGATAATGGAATCCAGCAAGTACTATATCTTGTCTTGTATGCAGTTGGCAAAGTTTCACTCTCCAGCACCACATATAGTCCCTTTAATACCACCAAGAGTCAACTTTCAGTAAAATCCCTTCAAGAATTATAGAGCTCAGGTATAACAAACTCTTAAATTAATACGTGCTGTATAAAAATATGGTTTTCTATCTTATATTATTAAAATATTTGCTATTCATTTAATTATTTTCAAAACCATAGCTAAGGAAGAAAATACATATAACAATGTATTAGCATTTTCATTTCGGATAATAAGAATAATAAAAACACTAAAATAAAGATAGCAAGGAAGTTACAATTATAAAATTTATTGTGCTGAAGAGCTTTTTAAAAACTGGACAATTGTGAAATATAATATAATAGAGGAAAGCATTTAGATTGATAATAAAAAGGTGTTAGTTTTTCTTATCATGTTAAAAATAGATCATTAAAGATCAGATACTGCTTTTTTTGTATCCATCTGACACAAGTTCAATCCCCAGAATTACATAAGGTCCAACAAGCACTTACAGGGGCATATTTGAGCATAGATTTAGGAATAAGCTCTTCCTCCCAAAAATAGATAATGTGGTAAAATATTTTATTCTTAAACATGTCTTTTCAATTATTTACCACTTATGACCCATTTTAGCCCAAAAATGTTTATGTGAGTACGTAATTATACGTAATATGTAGAAGCCAAAGAGAGCCAAAGAGATAGTTAAGACATAGCACCTTGCATGAAGTCAACCAAGGTTTGAAAAATATTCAGTACTTCTAATCTCAAGATACCATTTATATCATTTATATCGTTATCATTTTGATTTTTTTAGGAATTTTATTTAAAAGTTTTTGTTGACCATAGGCAGAACTCGCCAAGATTTAGACTTCAAAAGAGTCTTCAGTGATAGGATACCAATGAAAAGGACTAGAAAATAAAACCTGAATAAATGGATTACATAAAAATAAAAAGTTTCTGTATGGCAAAAGAAACATGGGCTAAAACTGAAAGACAGTTGAGTGGGAGAAAATATTTTCATTCAACACATATAATAAAGGGTTGTGATATACTTACGAAGGTTAACCCCACAGAGATTAACCCATAAAGGCAAAACCCATAAAACCTTAAAACTCCATTAAAAGTGAGGAAAGGAAATGAACAGATACCTCTCAGAGGAAGACCAAATAGATGGTCAACAGGACAAGAAAACATAGCTCATTATCACTTATCATTAGAAAATCCAGATCAAGACAACAAAGAGATATAATCTTATACAATTGAAGTGGCACATATCAAATAATTGAAACAATGTGTGTTGGCAGGGAGGTGGTGAAAAAGAAACTCTCATCCACTGCTGGTGGGAATGTTGCCTGATCTTATATGGAAAACAATAAGAAGGATTCTCAGTACACTTAGAATAGAACTGTCATATGACCCAACAATCCTGCTTTGGGGCATTTATTTGCAGACATAAAAACACTCATCCACATTATAAATTTATGTCACTATCCATTAAAACATTCAGTACAATAGCTAAGAATTGAAATCAATAATAGACAAGTGGATTGTGAAGATGTGGTACATACATACAATGCAATAACATACCTGTAAAGAGATGATGCAGCAATGCAATTTGCTGCAACATGAATAAAACTGGAACATATCATGTTAAATGAAGTAAGCCAGAATAATGATAAATAAAGAATATTTGGTGTTTAGAATAACTGCATGAGGCTGGAATTTCATGAGTGATAGGGCATTTACCTTGCAGGCACTGTCCTAGGAAGGACTGAGTTCTATCCCCCAGTGTCCTATATGGTCCTCCAATCCAGGAGCAATTTCTGAGCGAATAGCCAGTAGTAACCCCTGAGCGTCACCGGGTGTGACCCAAAATCTAAATTAAAAAAAAGAATAACTGCATGAAAAAATGCAATGGTTTAAATGGGAGTTGTCAAGAACACTCTAGGCTCAAGAGTATAATGAGGAGAAGGAAACAAATTGAGTGGAGGAGGAGAAAGACAAATATGAAAGGACAAGGGAAGGGTCTTGGGTCCATTTGTGATGATAAAAAAAAGACAGAACTAAATATCTAAGCCAAAGTCAACAGCAAACTATAGTAACCAAAATTAAAAACAGGTCTGTGATGCTGGCAGGCTGGGGGCAAGCAAAAATGGTATGGGATGCACTCTGGGAACACTGGTGGATAGAGATTGACTTGGTGATGGGACTGGTACTGAATCGTTGTATGTCTAAAACCCAACTATGAATAATCTTGTAAATCACAATGGTTTAAATAAAAATTTTGTAATTACTTTATTTAAACACCATAGTTACAAGAGTGTTCAGGATTGAGTTTCAGTTATACATTGTACACCACACTTCACCAGTGCATGCTTTCGACTTCCAATGTCCCCATTTTCCCTCTTCCCCCTCCCCATACCTGACTCTTGGCAGTTTAATCTCTTTCTCTATTTTAACTTTAATTACTTTATTTAAGTGCTGTAGTTAGAAAATTATATCTTGTTGGGTTTAAGTCATACAATATATACCATTCTTCACCAGTTCACCATTCCCGTCACCATCACAGATGTCTCCCATTTTCATCTCACTTCTACCCCTCCCATCCCTGCCTTGTTCTAGTACAGACAAATTGCTTCTCTCTCTCACTCTCTATATCTCGCCCTCTCATTTTTGACAAGGTTTGCACTATTGTTAATGGAAGGGTGCCTTGCTACTTAATTTTTCCCCTTTCGGGGTCAAGTGATCAGTTTCATATATATTGTACAAATAGACCCTTCTCTGCTCTAGCTACACTCCCCATTCTTGGTGGTAAGCTTTCTACCATGGCTGTGTTGGAACTCCTGACCTTTGTCTCTATTGTCTGTGTATTATTACTATATGATCTCTTGTTTTTCAATATTCCAGAAATTAATGAAATTGTTCTATATCTATCCCTTTCCCTTTGGCTTATTTCACTCACATAATAATCTCCATGACCATCCATGTATAGGTAAATTTCACTACTTCATTTATTTTAATGCTGCATAGTATTCCATTTTGTAGATGTACTACAATTTCTTTAGCCACTCATTTATTGTCACCATCTGAGTTGTTTCTAGAATCTGCCTATTGTAAATGAACATAGGAGTGCAAAGAGAATTTTTGTATTGTGTATTTTGGTTTTTCTAGGAGTGGTATTGCTTGGTCATATAGAGCTTAGTTGTTAAATTAAAAAAAAAGTTCTAATAAATAAAAGCTTAAGTAAAAAAAGGTTTGGTTGCATAAACATTTGTGTTTTGTTTCTTTCTCTAAGCATAACGGAGCTTCTAAAGCAGTGATCCTCAAACTACGGCCCGCAGGCCACATACTGTATTTGTTCCCATTTTGTTTCTTCACTTCAAAATAATATATATGCAGTGTGCATAGGAATATGTTCATAGTTTTTGTTTTTACTATAGTCTGGCCTCCAACGATCTGAGGGACAGTGAACTGGCCCCCTGTTTAAAATGTTTGAGGACCCCTGTTCTAGAGCATATCCGCTTTGTGCTAAATATCATGCAAATATCACTGATGTTATCATTTTACTCCATTTAGTGAGTGTATCATAGTCTAGTCACCTATTTGTGCTGTTAATTTTCATCCACATTTTTTATTTAGTGTTCTAAAGAACACTGATAAGCTTATAATTGTGATTACCTTTTTGAAACTTTATGTGTGCATTTTTATTTCTCTTTTGTCAAGACTGTATGTATAACTATTGTATTATATATGTCATATTTTTCTCTCTATAAAACAAACCTGGCCATAAGATGCACATAGTTTTTAGATGCCCTCCTCCCCTGCACTAAGACTTCAGCTCCAGGTGGCATTTGCTTCATAAGATGCATCTTTTGGAGGAAAAGTGACTATTATGGTAAGAAAAATACAGTATATGGTTAATATATGAAAATATTTTTAAGAAACTAACAATCTGGGGCCCGGGAGATAGCGTGAAGGTAAGGCCTTTGCCTTTCATGCAAAAGGTCATTGGTTCGAATCCTGGTGCCCCATATGGTCCCCTGTGCCTTCCAGGAGCAATTTCTGAGCATAGAGCCAGGAGTAACCCCTGAGCACTGCTGGGTGTGACCCCCCCAAGAAAAAAACAAACAAACAAAAAAAAAGAAACTAACAATCTGTTTTCAAACTCTCAAATAATAAAACTCAGCATATATTGACAGTTTTTCCAAGGATTGTTTTTCTGGCATAACATCTATCAAATATAGAAAACTCCTTGAACAGAGTCGTAGCTGTCAGTAGGGTGCTTATCTTACATGCAGCTAAGATTCAATCTCTGCTATCTATTGTGGTCCCCTAAACTTACCAGGAGTTATCTCTGAATGTAGAGACAGGAAAATCTCAGAGTTCAGATGGGTGTGATCCCAAAACAAACAAATAAACAATCAAACAATAAGAAACTACAATTTTCATAGCTTTTATGTTTCTTTCCCTTTTTTGGTGCAGTACATTCAATTATTCCTCAGCAAGTCACTTATAGTAAAACTTAGTCTGTGTAGTCCCAATGATACAGTACTTAAGCTCATTGGTGCTAGGCCCACCAGAGCAATCTCAGTCATGTTTGGGATCAACCAGGATTATAT